>CM075775.1:43924651-44064651 GCA_037974665.1 Ehretia macrophylla
ACACAAAGCCGAAGATGTTTGAAACCTCCTGCCATAAGGAAGGGGAGATTTGTAATAAGAGCTCCCTTTCTCCCTGCTTTCTGCGCCTTACTATTCTTTCAGGGAAACTCCTAAAGTTACGTCTTTCAGTATTGGGACTCAAGTCAAGTAGTTGAGATAAGCTGTTTGCTCTTTGTCAGGTGCCCTTAGTTAAGTTCCTTTTGTCCTATAGGTTCGTTTTAAAGGTCAGTGGTTCAAGTCAATAAGCGAGGAGGCCCTTCTCACTCAAGCTCAAGCATTTATTTTTCTAGTTAGAGACCAACATCTTGGGGCTAACGTGGGATCCGCTCAAGGACCTACTGGTTTAGGTAAATATCTTATGCCTTTCCCGACTGGAGAGGTCATTTTTGGAGGAAAAAGTATGCGCTTTTCAAAAAAGGTCGGAAGAAATGCACCGGGTTTTAATATTAATATATATAGATAGATAGATTTATATATATAACCGGTTGGCTGCTTTTTATGCAAAAAAAAAAATATATACAAAATGGGATTGGATTTCCACTCATAAGGAAGGAAGGTTAAAAGTTTAATTGATAAAGAAAGTTTGTCTATTGGATTTCCCAATAGACAAAACAGGATTGGTTTAGTCGCCCTTGAAGAGTGTAGCCTATGCGAAGCAAGTTTGATTGATAAATAAAGTTTCACCAGTTTAGAGTAATTCCAGGGGATTCTAGGAAATACTGGAGAATTTATTTATTGAAGAATGTTCAACCAACCGGAAGAACAAATGACTGAACTCGCTTCCATTTTTCTTCGCTCTTCCGGAATCAGTACAGAAATGGGTGCTTTTTCTACATTGTTTACCTTAGTTACTGGGGGGTTTCGGGGAAGACCTATGTGGGCACCTTTTGGGTGTGGGATGCTCGTTTAACCTTTGTATTTATCTCGTTCCTTATTTACTTGGGTACACTGCATTTTCAAAAGCTTCCTGTCGAATCGGTTCCTATTTCAATCCGTGCTGGACCGATCGATATACCAATAATCAAGTCTTCAGTCAACTGGTGGAATACACCGCATCAACCTGGGAGCATTAGCCGATCTGGTACATCAATACATGTTCCTATGCCTATTCCAATCTTGTCTAACTTTGATAACTCCCCATTCTCAACCTGTATCTTATTCGTTCTGGAAACACGTCTTCCTATTCCATCTTTTCTCGAATCTCCCTTAACGGAATAAAGAAGATGCAAACGAAATTCTTCAAATAGCAGAGAAACCCATTTCTCTAAAAAAATAATTTTTCAAATTTTAGAACTCATCGAATCTGACGCAAGGCTCGGAGACAAAATGAATGTTGGCTACCCCTTTATTAGATAAACGGATGGACAAAGGGAAAAAGTTCTATTTTGAACTGAAGCTAGAATAGCCAGGGTAGTGAGTGGGGGTAGAAAAGCAAGCTTTTCGTCCGATGAGGGAAGGTCCTTTATTCTAGGACCATACGTTACACCCACCAGCACAGTATGGTTCGCGAGAGAAGGGCGCCGTTGAACAAAAGAGGGTGCGGCATTTTTCAGAAATCCCGGAAAGTCAATCCTATTACATCAACTTCCCTATTTGACTATTGAAGGCGTGCGCTCCTCTCATCCTTCCTTAACCCCATTTCCATCAATCAATTGGAAGAGGAAGGGGACTAGTGCTATCGTATAGAAGAGAAGTTCGACCCAGTCACTAAACCTAGCTCACTAAGCCTTAGGAGTGCTTGTGGCTCTTGGCATCTTTTCTTCTGGCTTTAGCTTTAATAAGTGACATCACCGTACTATAAAAAGAAACAGAAAGAATCAGGGCTAATTCTGAGGAACGGAGTTAGCTTGACAAAGGAACGAGCACAGTGGTTTGACTGCTAGGATCCCAATCGGCCTGCATCAGCGAAAAATAGAACTATCGAATCACGGGTGACTCGCTTTATCGGGATCGGCGGAATTGCTTAATTGGCATTTCTTTCCTTCCCTAAATCGATCCACTAGTAGGTAGCGGTACGAGAGATCTATTATGGTAGGATGGACCGTTCTCGAATTCCGGCTGGCATTTTTGTCAATCTGCGGAAGACTCATGCATACTAGGAAGGTACGACTTCAAGGGATAGACTCGATCAAACGACCAACCACTCACCATTTTGGTAGGAGATGAAATCCAAAAGACCATTATTAGCGTGTAGTAGATTGGCCCGAGTGCGTAATAGGCCAGTCAAGAAGAAATCCCATCAATAGATTGAACGGTAGATAAAGGATAAGAGGCATTTGACTTTTAAATATGTCTTTGCTTTTTCGGGCATTCGGCTTTTGTTTGGATATCTATCTCTAGAAAGTCAGGCATGAAAGTAAGATATAAGGTAAAGGACTGAATCCGCTGCTATTGATCTACTGCGTAAGGATTTGCACTCTCCAAGCAAGCCAGGTATGCAACTGACTCTTATCCATGCGAGACAGAAAGCAAGTCTTCTTACTGCTCCTTTGGTGCATGTATAATAAATAGAATAGATCACGCATCTAACTATGAATTTTAAAATATAAGAGAGAGAGTAGCCAGCACTACTTCCTACTTGAATGATGTTCGTGCTCCGCTCTTTATTCATCGGGATTCTGTTAGTGTTCATACGGGGCCAAAAAGGGCTTTTTGAAGGCAAAGTCAGCACCATCTTGCAATCGACCTTCTTAAACCGAGCTCACTAGCGACGTCGAATACCATACCAGGAAATTGAAGATGGACAGATGAATCATGAGACAAATCAAACCTATTTTCAGACAAAGAAGATAAAAAAACAAAACTATAGTGGCTAAGAAAGCTCCGGAGATTCTATGGGAAATTGAAAACGTCGAAGTAAGCTGTGGCTTATACCCGAAGAAGACCCTGGCCAATCCACGTGGCCTGCTTGACGAACGTCAGCAATGGAGACATCGTAAATTGGTCCGCGAGCATCGCGATAAGTCCTCTGTCCTACTACAGGTGCCGCGACAACTTTTACCAAGTCTGAATGATTGTCGACCACCAGATCGGCTGGTCTGCAATATTCACCCTGGCCCACAAGCACAAATCCTCGACACGGAATATAATCCCAAAGTACTCCAAAGACTCAAGTATAGTCAATCAAGAAGTTGGTAAGACCCTTGGAGAGTTCCTCAACGGCATAGAGCTTGGGAAGCTTGGATCCGGTCAAGATCCGAACAACAAGGCTATACTTTAGTCTAGGGTGGCATAAGTGGGAATTCGTGTCGCTACGGTTAAGCCAATGAATATCCATCGGTCTATCTATGTACACCGTACCTTCCATTATAAGGCAAATCTTTTCGGAAGGTCGACTTGATAGTCTTTATCCCCACCGGGATAGTGGGAATCTGATTTTTATATTTATAGCGGACCTGTCTTGCTGACAGCTAGGAAATTACATATATAGTTGCGCTTGCCTTCACTTAGAAACTCTACGCCCCCTATTAGAGTCAAGCATGCTCTCGAAACTAGATTCACTCATTCTTGTCTCCAGCAATTAACCTATTCCAGAGCAGTCTGGCGATTAGCCTATCCCGCACTACTCGAAGCCTTCATAAACTCATTGTTGGGTTCTATCGTAGTGGAGGTTGCTCTGAGGAGATCCTTGTGCCAGTAAAGATTGCTTCAAATGATCGAGAAATTAGAAATACAAAAACTGTTGCTTGATTTCCACACCTCCGGATAAGCGGAAGGATCTATGTCTATCCCCAACTTCTTTTTAATCCACATCGGCAAATTTAGGCTTTATTTACTGGGAGTCATCAAAGGAGGAATGGGCATACACTGATTCGATAAGCCAAGGAAAATCAAGCACCGCTTGGTTTTGACACTCAAGTGACCCACCCTACTAAACAACAATGCAAAGGTTAGATTTCACCACCTCTATCTACCTAACTAGTCCTATTTGATTTATAAAATTCAACATGGAAACCTTATCTCCCCTAGAAAACCCTCTATCTCCAAGCCCCTTTACTAGGTTGGGCAAGCTTTGATGCCCCTACTCCCAACAAATTGCTGGTCGGGATCGTGGAACTATCGCTTGAGAAGTAAGTAAGTCGGTCCTTGTTTGGTCATAAGGATAATCGTTCTTCTTAGGTCAGGGGCGGCCGGACCGGAGGTTACCCGCGATTGGTAATTGCACAACCAGAAAGGGAGTAGGGGAGACAAGGTTGAGGTTAATAATCCAGGGGAGCATGTAATTGAATAAAATAAAAACCACACCAAGCTATGGGTGCATTTATTATATCTGATTTGGCTATCGGCCTGGCCTTTTCACTTTTCCTACTGCCAAGTCAAAGCTAAGACCGCTAATGCCGCATCAATGAATGTGAGTCAGCTGACCATTCTCAACAGAAGATAGATAAGACTGAGCCATACTTATCCTTACATACCCCCGCTCCTGAGGCAACTCCAAAACCAAAAGCCATAAAAAATTAGCAGGAGTAATACATTTTCCTAAAGCAACTGAAGGCATAGTGCACTTGGACGAAAGTAGATAAATCAATTACATGCCTTAAGCATAGTGACAGTAACACATCCACTAAATGTAATAAGGAGAGATCCCGGGAAAGCAAAAGCTGTGCGTTCCTGTCACTACTATTTCTCTTACCTGGAAAAAGCCGTGAGTCAGATTCTTATTCGTAGGCCCTAGAGGGATTAGTTCCGAGGACTTTGGCTACTGATTCAGTATGAATTCACTCTACTACTAGTTCGATTTTCACTAAGCCAAATCTTTTTTTTCTTTCAATGGCAGCGTTATGTCTAAATAGGATGAGGAAGATCTCATTTGTCCAATCCACCTCACAGTATCCTTTCCTTCTTTCTTTTCATGTGCATAACCTATTCTATCAAATAGCCAAAGGTCCCATGTTGGGGGATCCTTCTAGTTAGCGCTTCGCTGTTCCCACGGATATTTCAAAGAGCCTAAATCCAATAGCAGATAAGCAGGTAAGACAGCTAATGCCACATCAAACTCCTCTTGTTCTGGCATATGCCTCTTCTTCTAATGATAGAACCAAAGCCCTTGCCCTTCTTCTTGCACCTCGTGCAACCTCTTCGTGCATTCTTCCTAAGGCTAACTACGCATTCGATGCCTATTCTCTTACTATTGATTCAACCTCCTATTCCACTTAAGGCACCTAGTTGCAAACAAAGGCAGCTTCTTCTCGAACAGGCCATTCAATAGCATTTGCCCCTCTTTCTGTGGCAGTCGAACTAACAACCTTTTCTGATTCAACCTCGTTGGTACCCCCAAAGAAAGAGGCCCCACATCTCAGTTCCTTACTAGGCGTGCCTTATCCTATTGCTACTGCTACTACTACATCCCTCGCTACTGCTACTACTACATCCCTCTCTACTGCAACAAGGGAAGGTGCGGAGTGAAAGGGGCATAGCAGGGTAACGGTTTTAATTAACTGTCCATTGTCTCATGATTCATCTGTCCATCTTCAATTTCCTGGTATGGTATTCGATATCGCTAGTGAGCTCAGTTTGAGAAGGTCGATTGCAAGATGGTGCTGACTCTGCGTTCGAAAAGCCCTTTTTTCTCATTTTTTTCCATTACCCAACCAACGCCATAATCGCACCAAAAGTGCTTCAATGGCCTTCCGAAACAATGCCATCACACAAAACGAGAAAACGCCAAACTCGACCTAAACGACCCCGACTTTCACTAAGCCATTTTTCTCATTTTTTTCCATTACGCAACTTAAACAAATCATGCATTTAGACATTCTAGCATACCTAGCACTTTTTCACATCAACAAACAGCATAACAGCGCAACTTTATCATTTCAAGGGTTTACTATTCACAAAACACTATTCAATTGACATTTTAAATTGCAATCTCAACATTTAACCGCAGAAAATGTTAAAAAGCTATAAATACATGTTCTACAATCAACAAGGAACATTCTTCAAGCATTAAAATGATTAAACTAACGACCTACGCATAAAATCCAAAAATCAAAGTTTAGATACAAATATTTCAAATGCGCAAATAACGATGAAACCCTCACCTTAGACGCTCCTAGACGCTAGGAAAACCCCGTAGGATGCCTCAGAAACCCCCCCGTGGAAGCCCTCGCGAAGAATTGAAGATTTGAAGTTGAATTTCTTTTTTTTTCTCTCCTTATTTTTGGCCCTAGCTGATTCTGTTTTTCAGCTTCTATTTTTTTTTTTTGTTTTATGCTTTTATAATGCATAATAGGTGACACAAAGTCAAAGGGTCAATGCCTCTTGGTCAATGCTAACTAAGTTGGTCAAATTAGCTTAATTTTTGGCATTTTAAGGCTAAAACAAGTAGCATAAATCCAATTTCAGTTAAATACAACTTAAAACACTAAAATTACAACACTAAATACTAGTTTTCACTATTTGCTGAGGACTAGAAATCATTTCCTAGCTATCTCTCTCGATATGATATGCACTTTGCGTCAATAAAAGATTAACAATTAAATCTCAAAGAATCTAAGAAATATACATTTTTGGAAAGCATCATAGTTTAAAATTTACTCCGGCTCGGAGCTACCTTCCTCATTTATTTGAAAACCGAGCGATTTTAATGAAAGACAACCAAAACTGATTATTAAAATAATCAAAACAATCAAGGTAATCAATATTCATTTAAAATAATTAATTTAACTATTTCGAGAATATTTTAAAGAGTTATGAAGTTAATATTAAGCTACAAATGAAAGTTAATATAAACACGTAGTCAAATATAATTAAACTCTAACATTTAAGATGACACTTAATTAATCACAAGAGAATAAATTCAATTACTATAAATATTAGAAATAGATAATAATCTTTTAATTATGCAATGTACAACTACTAAATGCTTCCAAGAGAAATATTAAATAGTACAAATTGGTTGATTTAACTAATTAAACATTCAATCAAATGCAGTCTAGTGCTATTAAATGCATGCCGGGTTCGGGTTATCACATCCTTCCCCCTTTAAACAATTGCGTCCTCGCAATTCTTCTTCCAATAGAACTCAACATCATCTAAAATCCAATTATGAGTAATCTTCATCAGTTGAAGAATCCCATTGACACGAATACCGAAGAAGAATAAAATTCCAACCAAGAGTGCTGAGATAATACCAATAAAGACTAAAGCAAAGATACTGTAGATGTCATTAATACCACACAATAACGACAAGAAGAATACCCCATGCACGAATCTCCATTAGAGGTCTAACTATTACTGCCTGAGAATTCCCAAGCAAGAAGCCAAATAAAAACTCAAACATAGGTTCCACCTAGAGGTCCAAAGAAATACCCCGCTGGTCATGAATTTCATAGAAGAATGCCCTGTTAAGAATGCTGAAGAAAATACTAAGAACCCAATCAAATATACTTAAAAGTTCCAAAGAAGCCTTCCAAATAATAACCCCTTGGGACAACCAATTAAATTCCGAGTTTTGCTATCAAATGCTGAGAGGGATGACAAAGGAAATAACAGAGAAAATATAATGTGCCAATAAGACAACCAAGTTGAATAACAAACATAGTTTCCCAGATGGACGAAAACTCCAAGGATAAACAACGAACTGGTGAACAATATACCGAGACCAAACTCTGAGGCCTCTTCACTGTTTGCCAAGTGAGAACTTCATACAACTTTGCCAACAAGAAAAAATACCAATAGAATGCCTAATAAGAATTTCAAAGAATACCATAAGTAGTATTATACAATAAGTCTGATAGGAAGTCCAAATACCAAACCTACTGAGGAACACTGAAGAGGATATCCGAAACAATGCTCCAATAAGAAAGTAGCCAAGTTTGCCCAATAAGTAAATACTAAATAAATGGCCACTAAGGATCCTAGAGAATGCCATTGAAGAATTTCCAATCAGGGATGCCAGTAGCACACCAATAAAGTTCAAGACACACATACCATAGATAATTCTGTGCAGTAAGGCCGATTGGAATCCCATTAACCAAGTCCACCGAGAAGTGCCAACAAAAGTCCCCAAAGAACACCCATTAAGGAAACCAAAGAATGCTCCAAAGAATAACCAAATAAAACCCCAAGAGAAAGCTACTATTTCACAACTGTTAAGCATAGAGAAGGCCATAGAGATTTGCCAATAACCGAGCTCCAAAGCAAACACCAATTCCCAAATAAAGGCTAGCCAAATGCCATTCATTTCCTGCCAATCCATACACCTTGAAAAGTCAGCGGTGAACCACTTTCTTCAGGGGAGGAAGAGGACTTACTTACCATTTCCATAGGACATGTATGAATGCCAATATATCACAATTATACATATGCCTTAAGCTATTATGCCAGCAAGTTTACAAAAGAGTTTATTCAACAAAGTCACTCAAGTATAACAATCAAGTCAAACACAACATAATCAATTCAAATCACGGCACAACCAATTCAAGACATTCCAATATACACATTACAAGTAATACTTCAAGCAAATATCAAGTCACGAGGTCGATTCAATTCACGATGCCAATTTGATAGGTCAATTCAATGCACAACTAGACATTTCACTTCACTTAGCACACAATTTACACATAACACATAACTATATCACATAGGTGCATACATTCAAGTCAAGGCACACAATCTCACATACAAGCATACACTTTCAAGACACACTTTTCAAGCACACATTCAAGGATCACTACCCACCAGACCGAGGACCCTGCCCCGGCTTATGAGCTAAACAAGCTCTGATACCACCTGTAACACCCCGATCCCTCTCGAGACCGGGAGTTCTATCAATCAATCTAATCACAACCTAAACCAAACCAGGGCATAAATTTTCAGGGAAAACGGACAGAGTCTCCCCTGTTTCTAAGCGAAATGTAAAACCTGCGACAGCATATAAGTGGACCAATACCATGTCCAAACATTCAACCACCTCAAGGTCATCCGAGCCTCGGTTCTCAACAATTAAACTCAGCAAGTATACATACATTTTCAATTTAAAAGCTAACCTATCTCTTTTCATTTGACAAGTACATTCGAACTTGACAATTAAACCATACTAAGCTACTACACAAAATAAACTATCATGCCATTCTAACTCTTTTCCTTTGGACATTACAAACATGCATTGAAGATAAGCTATGTTAACTGATTACATAACCTAGCTTATCAAATCACCTCAACTACTTAGCTAGATTTAAATGACATTTCTTTTAACAATAAATACATACAACATATGAAAGCATATATCTTTACAACTTCGACAATCAAGCCACATAGGCATGCAAGACAACTCTTCAGGCACGAACTTTCACAAAATCACGAACTTTCCAGTTAACATGACATTTCCTGAAATGTGGTGGTGAGGAGTGAGTATATACAACACGTATACTCAGTGAGGGCGAGACAGATATCGAGTTGGAGATAAAGAAAGTCGTGCAATGCAAATAGACACAGCTAAGCAATAAAGTCAATAAGAAAGCATTCAATACAAACGACAATATATTAAACATTCAAGAAAGCATTAACACAACCATTCAAAGCTATACCATACTCTGAAGGCTATGGTTCACTCATACGAGCAATATACCATTTCACAAGCGATACATCAATCTCAAGCTTGATGTTGACAACGATGACAATAATCCCGCAACCACCTTCTAACACCAGTTTGGAATACCCCGGAAGTATCCATCAATCTACGACCCAAATCTCCTTGGGAGGCAACCCAAGCGAGAAGAGGGAATAGCAGCGGAGCTAGAGCAACCAACACTGGCAACTCGAGGCTACCCAGAGAGGCCCATCACTCACGCGCGAGACACTATACAATTCAAGACTCGATACAAGGCAATAAACGAGCGACAGCACAACAATACAACTAGTGACAACAAACGAGATAACAAGCAATCACAATTAATACTAGCATTCAACTAACTTTTCAAGCATAACAAGCAATATTCAGCAACAATAACACCAATTAAACAAGTATATCAAGCAACCCTAAGCATTCTATAGGCATAATATCAAGATAACAAGCAAAATCACAAATCGGCCCCAACTATCAAAACACTACCATTTCCAAACGAGCCACGAGTTCTGGAAACCGACTTGGCCAACCCTCCTAGGTCACCATAAGGCACGTCTAAGGACCCCGAAACCCTACTTTACCCTAGAATTCGCGCAAAGCCCCGATTTCCCTCTTTGCTCGTTTGAACTACAACTATACCAACCAAACACCCAACCAACACCATATTTGCACCAAAAGTGCTTCCATGGCCTTCCGAAACAATGTCATCACACAAAATGAGAAAATGCCAAACTCGACCTAAACGACCCCGACTTTCACTAAGCCGTTTTTCTCATTTTTTCCATTACACAACTTAAACAAATCATGCATTTAGACATTCTAGCATACCTAGCACCTTTTTACATCAACAGACAACATAACAGCGCAACTTTATCGTTTCAAGGATTTACTATTCACAAAATACTATTCAATTAACATTTTAAATTGCAATCTTAACATTTAACCGCAGAAAATGTTAAAAAGCTATAAATACATGTTCTACAATCAACAAGGAACATTCTTTAAGCATTAAAGCGATTAAACTAACGATCTACGCATAAAATCCAAAAATCAAAGTTTAGATACAAATATTTCAAATGTGCAAATAACGATGAAACCCTCACCTTAGACGCTCCTAGACACTAGGAAAACCCCGTAGGATGCCTCGGAAACCA
Source organism: Ehretia macrophylla (assembly GCA_037974665.1). Taxonomy (NCBI): domain Eukaryota; kingdom Viridiplantae; phylum Streptophyta; class Magnoliopsida; order Boraginales; family Ehretiaceae; genus Ehretia; species Ehretia macrophylla. Next base: position 43,935,374 of record CM075775.1, read on the forward strand.
CCCCGTGGAAGCCCTCGCAAAGAATTGAAGATTTGAAGTTGAATTTCTTTTTTTTTTCTCTCCTTATTTTCGGCCCTAGCTGATTCTCTTTTTTAGCTTCTATTTTTGTTTTGTTTTGTTCTTTTATAATGCATAATAGGTGACACAAAGTCAAAGGGTGAAAGCCTCTTGGTCAATGCTAACTAAGTTGGTCAAATTAGCTTAATTTCTGGCATTTTAAGGCTAAAACAAGTAACATAAATCCAATTGCAGTTAAATATAACTTAAAACACTAAAATTAAAACACTAAATACTAGTTTTCACTATTTCCTGAGGACTAGAAATCATTTCCTAGCTATCTCTCTCGATATGCTATGCACTTTGCATCAATAAAAGATTAACAATTAAATCTCAAAGAATCTAAGAAATATACATCATTTTTGGAAAGCATCCTAGTTAAAATTTACTCCAGCTCAGAGCTACCTTTCTCATTTATTTGAAAACCGAGCGATTTTAATGCATGACAACCAAAACCAATTATTAAAATAATCAAAACAATCAAGGTAATCAATATTCATTTAAAATAATTAATTTAACTATCTCAAGAATATTTTAAAGAGTTATGACGTTAATATTAAGCTACAAATGAAAGTTAATATAAACACGTAGTCAAATACAATTAAACCCTAACATTTAAGATGACACTTAATTAATCACAAGAGAATAAATTCAATTACTATAAATATTATAAATAGATAATAATCTTTTAATTATTCAATGTACAACTACTAAATGCTTCCAAGAGAAATATTAAAATAGTGCAAATTGGTTGATTTAACTAATTAAACATTCAATCAAATGCAGTATAGTGCTATTAAATGCATGCCGGGTTCGGGTTATCACAGTCCTTCTCTCAGAGCATTCTCCGAATCAACAATTGAACTTCCTTGCCATGGCGAATATGTCGATTCTTATCAATGGTGGTCCATCTGGCTTTTTCTGCTGCTCCCAAGCCTAATTGAGCCACTAAACCTTTATTAGGATCACAAGGAAAGACCTAGATCGAGTGCTCTCCTATTCTTGGTCGATGTCCCTGCCCCATGGTTCAAACCTTTGTGTACAGTTCTTCCCCTGGGTTTACCCTAACCGAGCCAGATTTTAGCTCCTACCTTTTGAATGAGACTTTCTCTTCGATTGGCTTTGTGTTCAGCTAACTTTACTACATATCATGCTACAAGCAAAAAGTACCCAAGCTTGCTTATTTCTTTATTCCCTCAGGTTAAGCAAATCCAACTCTAGCTAGTTTGTTCAGAAGCTTTGAACCGTAGTCTTTCATATCCATCCCAGTTGTTCTCCTCCGTTCAATGATGATCTTCATTATATATTCAATTTAAGGATAAAGCTTTCTACGGGATGTTCCTTTCCTCTTAGAGTTCCCAGCCTGTCTACTAATTGGGTAGCCTATGATTATAGTCCTTTCTTTCCAAGAGGAAATCCTACTAGCTTGGCACTGTTGGGATTCAGGTCTTGCCTTAGACTTCAACTAAGCTAGGACGAACCTTCATTCTTAAAGAGTTGGACGTCTCACCTTGACATCGGGATATGTTCTAACTTCTAACTTCTCCGCTCCGAAATTGACTGACACTGACTGCCTTCAATTAATCATTTAGCAAGCACTATCTACCTTGAACTTTGCTTCTGACTGGCTTGCTTGCTTGTAACCCTTGGACAGCTACTGGATTCTCTCTCAGTAAAAGTAATTCTTCCCACAAAACTGAAACGAAACTATTCCTCTCCCTATCGGTCGAGGATCTTCAAACCTTGGCTTACCAATTGCTCTATTTTCTCTTTCCTTCCTTTCTAGCCTACCTCTAAAGTTCTCCGCTGTCACCTAGGCTCGAGACATGCCTCCTATCATGCTTTCTTCCCTGCCTCCCTACAACACTTAAGAATCCAAAGGTGACTTCTCTCCTAACTAGCTTGCTACTCAGGAAGCTCCTCTGCTCTGACCTTCTTGCACTTAGCTGCTTTGGCATAGGGGCTGGGGGGTTATAAGGCTTATAAGAGGGTCCTAGGGCCTTCTGAGTTTTTAGAGGAAAACCACGTGGAATTTTGCGAGATTTTGAAACTTATTGTTTCAAAGCGGTGAAAACTCTCGCGAAATTCCCAAGGCGAAACCTCGAGAGACTTTTCACTTGTCTTCTGCGAGTCTGAGACCTTACTTCTGCGACTATTCAACTTTTGCAAGTCCTTATCTCGAAAAAATATCCTTATAGTCTCCTCTATCTCAGAGTTTTTTCTAAAATAAAAATAATTCACTAATAGCCAACTAATGGATTGAGTTATATAGTGCCACCCAGGTTTAGAACCCACTCTTTAGAAGTTCATGTGCATGTGTCATCACCTCATTGGTCGGAGGTCCAAAAAGAAGACAAATTTACTTATTTTGCTTTTTCGATTTCTATTTTTAGTTGTTTTTAGAAGAGAGAAAGAGTAGAAACAAAGGGTACGCTCAGAAGATTTGCTCAGAGCTGTTCACTTTCACTTGGTCGCCTGGTATCTTGAAACCTCTTTGCTTGCAGGGACAAGAGTGGAAACGTCTGAGAGAGCGCTTCGCGAAAGAATCGTGTGGCGTAGTGAAAGGTTTACTATTGGGGTTTTCGACCCTACATGTCTCCACCTACTTGTGAAGGAGGGGGGTTCCTTGGTATTAAGGTGTCAAGGCAGTCGAAGAAGGCCACAAGTGGTAGCAACTGAGACTTTGATCATTCAGTTGACTCTTTGCTGCCAGTCTGTGCTTGCTGTCATGCTGGCAAATGCATAGGGCTTCCCGACTGGCCTATCTTGTCTTCCGCAGAATCACTGGTGACTGCTGATGCCGCGACAGGATCGTAATGAGCTAGCGCTCCATAAAAAAATTCCTTAGCAAATGAATACGCACTATACTCCCAGCAGCATATTGGCCAGGCCGTCCTTTGTCTAACTCAAGTGAATTGGTTTCGAAAGCATTCTACCATTTTTTGGCAACTTTCACTTTCAACCAGATTTACCGCCTACGTGCCCTTTACGCCCAGTCGATTCGAAGAACACTTGCCCTCATCCTTCCCGTCTTACCGCGGCTATTGGCACGGAGTTAGCCGGGGCTTCTTCCTCGAGTCCTGTCATGATCGCGCACTTGACGAAAGAGCTTTACAAGCGGCATTGCCTTTCTTCACTCACATGATATTGCTGGATTAGGCTTTCGCCGATTGTCCAAGATTCCCCACTGTTGCCCCCCGTGCGAGTCCGGGCCGTGTCTTAGTCCCAGTGTGGCTGATCATCTAAAAATCGGACATAGTCCGATAAGCCGTTCTATATCCCAAAAGTCTTCAATCTTAGCATCCCGGGTGCCAACTCCATTCCTCTCCTTATCAGTCGAGTTACTTCATACCTTTGGTTTCTCTTGATTCGAACCATCTACGTCGAGCCACTACTTATGGCCTTCTTTAATATGGTGACCTCGCCCTTACTCTCTAAAGCTTGCCCCCCTATATATTAGTAAAGCTCGAATGAGGGGCATGTACAATAGTTTTCTTTCTTTCTCTCGCTTGATCGCTTCAATGCCTATAATTTGAGAGATAACAGGAAAGCCTTCTCTCGAATTCGAAGATGTGACACAAACTCTTCGTCGAGATGTCAGCAGGTTAGGCAGCTCTAAGGTTTTTTATATTTGGTGGAAAGCAGGCTGAAACTCTGCTCCAACCAAGTGAAACTAAGGATCTGAAAGAGTTCACGATCTGATCTATGGGGTCTTATCCCCCCTGGAGGACGGCTAAGAATGTCCATTAAAAGAAGTGGACCGATGGGGTCATTTTTCAAGCACGAATAGAACGATCTATCTAAAGGGGTTGTGCAACCGTTAGAGATGGCCCTATCTCTTTGATGAATGTGGTATCGAGGTTCGGTTCATTTGGAAAAAAGGTCAGTCTTAGGGGAGACCATTCGAATGGTTGAATAGTTGACTTCGCTTCGATCTCTTCGACTGAACCTAAAGGATACTTCGATCATTCAACCTTAGCTTCTGAAGGAATCATGTCACTTGGAATTTCGGAAAGAGAAGACACCTTGTGGGCCAATGCATATAAGCTTGGGCTTTCTTAATGGGGCTCATTTGACGACTCAATACATGTATGTCACGAGTCCATTGGTATAGAATATGGAATCTTTTCTACGTAAGCTGGTTGTGCAAAGTTTGTTTGTTCATACAGGCAGTATGATTTAGGGATATTTTGTTTACTCCCCAAGGTAGCCGGAGCCAGCCAGTTTTTCATTAAAAAGGCATGAGAGTATTCAACTGCAGAAAAGTAGTGCGGAGAACTAGTAAGAATTGTGCCTGCCATCTAATTCATGACGCATGGCGAGATTCCTCTACCACTCTATAAATAGAGGCTCGATAAATGTCTTCATGAAATTCAAATCAAAGAATTTGAGTACTAGCATGTATGGCTGCAAACAGGCTTTCTACAATTGCTGCCGAAATGGGGCAACTGCAAAATGAAATTCAAGAGCACCGTAGAGTGCTAAACTTCCTTTTGAGAAGTGTTAGAACAATGGATCCTACGAGGAAAAAAGTGCACATTCGCGCTACCAAAGAGCGCATAGAGGGTTTGGAGAAGAGGCAGCAAGCGCTGCGGGCGGAGCAGCAAGCGCTCATTGTTCATGGAGCACTCAATCGCCTGGGAGACTAGAAGAAATTAACAAAAAGTAGTTAAGTCACCTTCAGGCTTTCTTATTCCAGGAAAGTATGTAGTTGAAAAAAAGAAAAAAAGAAAAAGAGTAGTTATAAAATCAAATGTTGGACCTATTAGTTGTTGTGGGTCACGAGCATGTAACTTGTTTTAAATTTCTCTTTATTTTATATAAGCCCTTTCCTTAAGGCGATTTTTGAATTGTGTCCACTGCAGTACTCTAACTCTCTTATAGTGTACTACATTACATGAAATGTAGTTCATGATTTCCCCTTCACTCTCTTTAGCATTTTGGTTTAACACCACACAGGTGTACCGTACCCGAAGCTAATTGAGATGGTTTTCGGATCAAGGCAAGGGAGATAGGCTACACCGTGCTGAATGAAAAAGTTTTCCCCATTCCCATTGAATCTATAGAAAAAAACCCCTACCTCCTCTCTTCTAACTAGAATTTAGTAGTTCTGGTTTTGCTCCTCGTTCCTGGGCTTGGCTGGTACATCAAGCATATCGGCTATCGCATATGCGCTTTTAGGAGGAAGAGTTATATCTGGCGCATATGAGCTATTGATGTCGCATATCGGTTGTTTAGAATTGGATATGGTATCTAAGTATATAAAGATGTCTATGTTATCTTTCGCAAATCGATTTCGGGGCTGTGTCCACCTTGGAAAGTAAGCACTATTCGCTTTCAAATGCGTAGCGCACTCTTCGCTACGAATGTAGAAAAGTATCTTGAAACAGTCAATTTAGTAGCTTGCTTTCTTTCTCCAGGTATGAACTCCTCCCTTGAAGAAGGCCCATGTTGTGGCAATTCCACCCAGAGGGTATAGTTACTATAACTAATAAGAAGCATAGTAAAGTCAGTGTAGAATAATAGAATCTCTTATTAGCTTATGAAGGAATTTATTAGCTCGACCTATAGGGAGAAGAATGGACCCATTTAAACAAAGTTCTAATTCCCCGTGGTAGACAAGTCCTGAGTTAACACTACTAAACGGAACTGATCATTGGCCGGAACACCCCTAATTGGGTAACAAAGTGGACCTTTACCCGAAGCGTAAAGCTGATTCTATGATGCTTCCAAGCCTACAAAGGTGAATGAAATAACGTATATAGATAGAAATCGCTACTCACGCAATTGTACGAAAGTTGTCTAGTGATCCAATAGTGCCGAGTAGAAGGGCTCTCGCCCAACGAATATTCTTTAGGTGTTCCGTGAGAGGGTCAAGAGTGAATAATACCAATAGAAGTACTGTATCAACCTTTCAGAACCTTAGTCCTATGAAAGCTTCTAGAAAGCTTTTGGAACAATCGGCGAGTGCCACATATGCGCGGCAACAAGCCAAAATTCAGGTTTGGGTAGATCCAGTTGCGATTCCCCCTCTAGTAAGAATCTCCTGCGCCAGGGCTTAGTTCAGATCCATGAGATGGCCAAGTGCATGGGCATGGCGAGCTACATGAGGTGGTGATACCAATAGGGGATAAGCAACAACAACGGAAACGGACTTGCTTGATCCGGGTGGTACGAATGAGACTGGGATATACGACAAGAGGCTCCAATACGAAGGAGTATAAGAATTGCTTGATTGATAGGATTAAGCTTGTCACGCCCCAACTCGACCCCACCTACGATCAGTCAGGACGCAACGGAATTTCGGCAGTAACGACAGTAAATAGATTACCGAGGTTCTAAACCAACCTCGTTAATAACATTAAACATTCAAAATTCCATAACCATACATACAACAACTCCTTAACAGCATAACAACATACAACCTAACCGTAGTATACAATAATCAGTCTTCGTTATCTGCCTCCGTTCCAACATAACATACAATACCTCAACTTTATTATACATTTCAAAAATAAGTTGAGACCCATCTAACAACTTAACCGTAGACAAAAGGAAGCCACTAAGTTAACCTCATTTGGATCATCATCTTTTCAACAACTATTACACTAAGAACCGTAAAGCATATAAAAGTCCATTAAGCTAATATACATGACGTTTAACAACATAGAATCATGGATAAGACTCAGGGACATATGACTCATCCACGAAAGGCACGTTTTCCACATTCTCCTCTTCAGGAGGCACGTACCCGTAATCTTGTGAAAGTACACCTGAAAACATGCAATAATAGAGAGTGAGCTTATATACATAAGCCCAGTGAGGATCCGATAGATCTCGACAGTATTCACTACGCTCCTTGGATTTAGTCCTTTGAGCAAGTAAACACACAACAACATAAATAATGCTATCATCACATAACTATATAACCAATCAATAAGGATACTCTATTTGGTGTAGCTCCAAACGCCATCACGATCTCAACCGTTCTTCTTATAACTCCCCATTACTCACGCACCCGAGGTACCTCACTAGCCCCTCCCTCCATGACACCTCTGTCATGCGAGCTGGGGGTAGCCTATGGCAGTCATGCCGTTATCAACCCGACAGCCCGACGCTGCCCGAGAGGTGGCACACACATACCAAGACTCCATATTCATCAATCAAACATCAATCAATCAATCAATTGGGAGATCAGCAACAAGAGTGCCCGATTCCCGCATTCAATAATAATCAATCATTAACATCAATATAACATCAATATTAAATTAAACAACAAACAACGTAGTTAGATGACAAAGTAGGCCATCTAACCGGACATGCATAATATACATAATTAAACTCTAAATTACTCAACAACAACTCACCATTCATCACTCGAACACTACCCAACCATCTAAGGCATCGTTCAAGAAATTAAAGAATGACAACCTAAACTTCTAAAATTCATAACTTACAATCTATTAATCCAAACATTGCCAAATCAGTTCCTATCACTCACCCATTCAACCTACTACATTAGCCCTCTCGGAAATCCACCATAACACCTCTAAATCATGCCCGATAACCCAAAAATCCTAAGATGTCATGGCTGGATTTTCCGGATTTTCACACAAACAATGTAATCGAAAATTCGGCATTACAACAGCGCTAATACGTAATTATCAAGTATTTAGAAATCGACGGCAATCGATTTCGATCAACACAACTCATTTAATTCAACTTTGAACATTTTAATCAAAATTAAATACCCGGAAAATAAAAATTATGCTATATCCGACAGAAACTCGTAGTATTAGTATATAATGATCCCTAGCATGCAAGGAGCAATAATCTAACATCAGATTACAATTCTAACGGTTCAATCTTCATTTATACGCAAAAACACAAAAATGACATTTTGAGATCTAGAATTTTTCTCTCACCTTAGATGCGATATAAGCCTAGGAATGCGTGCTATGCGTGCCCAACAAGCAGAATCCAAGTCGGTGCGAAGTTTCACGGACAAAAACTAGGTTTTTCTTTGAAAAATTGGATTGAAAAGCTTGAGTTTTCTCTTTCTTTCTCTCCCTCTTATCTCTCGGCAATGTGTGTGTGTGTGATGGTGTTTTTGTGTTGTGTGAGTGTGTGTTGAGGACATTAGCTTATAAGGTCAAATAATTAATTAAAGTCAAAGTTAATTTAAATTAGTATTTTTGTGTTTTTAATGACTTTAATTGCATTTTAGTGCTCACCAAGTTAAAAATAATTATGCCACCCCCAAGATATCTCAAGTGAGTTATTTTTAGGTGACAAGAAGTTTTACAATCCAATAATTTCACCCGAGTCGGCTTAAAACTCGATTTTCGCAAAAGTCTGTGTAAAAACCCTAATAAATTCTTAAGCCGATTTTAAAACCATTTTCATCAAACACAGGTCTATTAAAGTCCGTGGACTAGGTCTAGAAGGGTTAAAAAGACCAGTTTCAAAATTATAGCGGACGTGTTTCGAAAACACTATTCACTGAAAATCGACGATAAAATTTCTGACTCCGTTTTTGATGAAAATTTCATGAATGCACATTTAGCACGTATTAGAAGTATTGACATCAAAATTATAACTTTCTAGGTCCTATAGCACATAAACAGATCATATGCACGCAAAACGAGGTAAAGCACGTAAAACGAGATAAGCAAGAAAGTGGGGTTTCACATTCTCCCCCCCTTATAGAAATTTCGTCCTCGAAATTCTTACTTGATGTACGGAATAGATCTGGGTATTGTTGCTGCATCTGATCTCGTCTCTCCCACGTAGCTTCCTCAATGCCGTGATGCTTCCACAACACCTTAACCATCGGAATCCTCTTCGACCTCAACTCTCGGTCCATCTGATCTAGAATACGAATCGGACGCTCGTCATAAGTCAAATTCTCACGAAGCTGTAACGGCTCTGGCTCAAGAATATGAGAAGGATCCGGATTGTATTTCTGCAAATTAGACACGTGAAACACATCGTGGACATTAGAGAAGTTCTCCGGTAAAGCCAACCGATATGCCAACTTACCAACCCTGCCAGTAATCTCAAACGGCCCAACAAATCTCGGACTCAGCTTACCACCTTTACCATAACGAACAAACCCCTTTCGAGGAGACAATCTCAAGAAAACCCGATCTCCAACTGCAAACTCCAAGTCTCGACGACGCTTATCAGCATAACTCTTGAATCTACTCTGCGCCGTAAGCATTCTCTGCCTGATCAACTGAACATTCTCGATCTTCTCAAGAAATTCTGGCATGATAGTCGGATCAATAGTCTTCATCTCTCCTACCTCGTCCCAATACAAAGGTGAACGGCACTTACGACCGTAAAGAGCTGCGAAAGGTGCCATTCCAATAGTAGCTTGATAACTATTGTTATAGGCAAACTCGGCAAGTGGTAGATGTTTCTCCCAGTTCTTCCCGAAGTCCAGAACACAAGCCCTAAGCATATCTTCCAGAATCTGAATAGTCCGCTCAGACTGACCGTCGGTCTGTGGATGATACGCTGTACTGAAGTTCAACTGAGTACCCAAAGTCTCCTGAAGTTTCTCCCACAAACGAGAAGTAAATCGAGGATCTCGATCAGAGACAATACTAGATGGAATCCCGTGAAGTCTAACAATCTGATCCAGATAGAGATTCGTCAACTTTGTAACCTCATCTCCCATCCTCATCGAGATAAAATGAGCTGTCTTTGTCAAGCGATCCACGACAACCCAAACTGCATCATTACCCCTCGGTGTTCTAGGCAAACCAGTGACGAAGTCCATCGTAATATGCTCCCATTTCCACTCCGGTATAGCCAACGGCTGAAGCAAACCTGCTGGTCGTTGATGCTCGGCTTTCACTCTCTGACAAGTCAAACATCTAGACACAAACTGAGCAACCTCCCTTTTCATGTTGTTCCACCAGTAATGCTGTTTCAAATCCCGATACATCTTGGTTCCACCGGGATGAATAGTATATTTAGAAATATGAGGTTCCTCCAGAATACCTCGTCTCAAGCCCGGTTCATCGGGAACACAAACCCTATTCCGAAACCGAAGAATACCATCCTCATGCACTTTAAAGTCAGACTGATCATCCGAAATCTGATCCTTGATCTTCTGAAGGTTAACATCAAGCTGCTGAGCTTCCCTGATCTGAGACAACAATAAAGGCTGAATACGGAGATGTGAACACATCACCCCAACCTGAGTGAACTCTGGTCTCCAATAACTAAACTCCTCAAGAACCTCCCACTTCTTGACAGCCAAACAAGAAATACTAGCCTTCCGGCTGAGAGCATCTGCCACAACATTGGCCTTTCCAGGCAGATAATTGATAGAACAATTATAATCTCCAAGAAGGTCCATCCACCTCCGCTGGCGCATATTCAACTCCTTATGTGAGAATAAATACTTTAGACTCTTATGATCAGTGAAAATCTCGAACTTACTGCCCCACAGATAATGACGCCACTTTTTCAGTGCGAAGACAACTGCTGCCAACTCAAGATCATGAGTCGGATAATTCACCTCATAAGGCTTCAACTTCCTGGAAGCATAGGCAATAACTCGGCCATCCTGCATAAGAACACATCCCAAGCCCTCCTTGGATGCATCACTGTAAATGACCATATTATCGGTCCCCTCTGGTAGAGCAAGTACTGGAGCGGTAGTTAACCTCTTTTTCAACTCCTGAAATCCACTCTCACACTTCTCGTCCCAATTAAAGATAGTCCGTTTCTGAGTCAACTTAGATAGTGGCCCCGCAATCTTTGAGAAGTCCTTGACAAACCTACGGTAATAACCCGCCAAGCCAAGAAAGCTACGGACATCAGTAACACTCTCTGGCCGCTTCCAAGACATCACCGATTCAATCTTAGTGGGATCTACAGAAATACCACTCTGTGTAATAACATGGCCAAGAAAAGAAATCCGTTGCAGCCAAAATTCACATTTGCTGAACTTGGCAAACAACTGATGCTCCTGCAACTTCTCTAATACAAGCCGTAGATGTTGCTCGTGCTCCAATTCAGATTTAGAATAGACCAAGATATCATCAATAAAAATCACCACGAACTGGTCCAAGTACGGCTGAAAGACTCGATGCATAAGATCCATGAAAGCTGCCGGTGCATTAGTCAATCCAAAGGGCATAATAACAAACTCATAATGCCCGTACCGAGTCCTGAAGGCAGACTTCGGAACATCGTCTGAGCGAATCCGAAGCTGATAATACCCCTGCCTCAAATCAAGTTTAGAATAGACTTTGGCTCCCTGAAGTTGATCAAACAACTCATCAATCAGTGGCAAAGGATATTTATTCTTGATGGTCACCTGATTCAAACCACGGTAATCTATACATAACCTCAAAGTGCCATCCTTCTTTTTCACAAATAAGACTGGTGCTCCCCAAGGTGAAGAACTCTGCTGAATAAATCCTTTCTCCAACAACTCCTGTAACTGAGTCTTCAACTCCTTCAACTCAGCTGGTGCCATCCGGTACGCCGATTTAGAAATAGGTTGAGTACCGGGGACAAGATTAATCACAAACTCTATATCCCTCTCAGGCAGCAACCCTGGCAACTCCTCGGGAAATACATTAGGATATTCCCGGATAATAGGGACTTCCTCTAGCTGTAGCTTATCAGATGGCTTGTTGATCAAATAAGCTAGATAACCCGAACACCCCTTACTCACCAACTTAACGGCTTTAGTTGCTGAGATAACAAAACTCGTCTTAGCACCCCGGTTACCCGCTACCTCAACTACTGGCTGATCTGGCAAACGAAACTGTACTACCTTGGTTCTATAGTTCAACTGGGCATCATACTTAGAAAGCCAATCCATACCCAAGATAACATCATACCCCCGGATAGGAAATAAAATAAGGTCCGAAGGAAAACTATGCCCTTTAACATGTATTATACAATCCTTACATACTAAGCCAGTAACATACTTATCAGTCAAAGAGGTACTAATCTCAACCACATAAGGCAATCTTTCAGGTTGCAATTTAACACGTTGCACACAAGCAGGAGTAATGAAAGAATGCGTAGCACCAGAATCAATCAACACTTTAACAAGTTGATCAAGTATAAGAAAGTTACCTTCCACAACTGCAATCTCCTCAGGCATCTCCTCTAAGTCAACTGCATAAGCCCGAGCCTGAACCCGCTGCTGCTGTGGTACACTGCCTGTAGGCCTACCCTGGTAACCCTGAGTCGCTGCCCGACCCTCAGTCCTTGCATACTTAGGGCAATCCTTCGCCCTATGATCGATGCTACCACAACCCAAACATGTCCCTGCCTTTACCCTGCAGTCGGACTCTACATGCCCTGGGCGCTTGCAGTAATTACACTGCGATGATGTGGCACTAATACTGCCCCTAGAATAACCAGAAGCTGAAGAAGCAGCTGATACAGCCTGCTGCTGAGGTCTCACCACACTAGGCCTATACTGACCCTGAGACTGGGCTGGCCTATACTGAGTCTGAACCTGATATGGCCTCTGCTGAAACTGAGGCCGATAGTAACTCTGCTGACCCTGTGGCCTATAAGAACCCTGCTGGGCAGGTGGCCTGTATACAACCTGCTGTACTGGAGGCCTATATATAACCTGCTGGCCCTGTAACTGATACGGCCTCTTACTAGGCTGACTGGAGACAATCTGATCCCCTTTCCTCTTCTCTAACCTAGAAGCTGCCTCAAAAGCCTCAGTGAAAATATCATATCGATTCAGAGCCATCACATCCTGAATCTCGGGCCGCAACCCCAACATAAACCTGCGAGTCCTCCGCTCCTCGTCTACCACATACTCCGGTGCATACCGGGACAATCGAGTACATGTGGCCTCATATTGAGCCACTGTAGCATCTCCCTGGACCAAGGCTAGAAACTCGGCCTCTCTCCGTTCCCTGCAAATCCTCGGGACATACTTTGCTCGGAAAGCCATCAGAAAGGTACCCCAAACATAAGGAATACCCTGTGCCGCCCAGCTAGTCCTTACCGTGCGCCACCACTCCTCTGCCTCGTCATCTAACAAATACACGGCAAAAGAGACTTTCTGCTCATCAGTATAGCCAAGTGGATCATAAATCTTCTCCAACTTGCTAATCCATGCCTCCGCCTTCCTATCATCCGGCTCCCCCTGAAATCTCGGTGGGTGATATCCTAAAAACTCCTTCAGGGTACCACGCCCGTGGTTACCACCCTGAATATTCAGAATCTGAGCCTGCATAGCCTGATTCTGGGCAGCCTGCCCTGCTAATAACTGTGCCTGACTAGCCACTAACTCTGCAATCCGCTCCATAGCTGCTCCTAATCGGTCATCACCCCCGTCACGGCCTGGTGCCACGTTACTCGGAGTCTCATCAGCCATCTCAAGCCTACCTCTGGTTCTCGGTCGACCGGCCATTCTACTAATCAAAGAGTTAGCACAGTTATAGCACGTAGACAGGTTATAAACAACTATTAACACATAAATAACAAACTCATATAAAACACATAAACAAATTGATCACATAATCACATAAGCACTTAAATCACATAATCACTTAATCAATTAATCATACCAATACATATTTCATTTTTCTTTCCTTTCATACATATTTCATGCTAAGACCATTACCCACATTCCGAGAATACCCCGGCTGACAACTAACACGAGCTCTGATACCACTTAAACTGTCACGCCCCAACTCGACCCCACCTACGATCAGTCAGGACGCAACGGAATTTCGGCAGTAACGACAGTAAATAGATTACCGAGGTTCTAAACCAACCTCGTTAATAACATTAAACATTCAAAATTCCATAACCATACATACAACAACTCCTTAACAGCATAACAACATACAACCTAACCGTAGTATACAATAATCAGTCTTCGTTATCTGCCTCCGTTCCAACATAACATACAATACCTCAACTTTATTATACATTTCAAAAATAAGTTGAGACCCATCTAACAACTTAACCGTAGACAAAAGGAAGCCACTAAGTTAACCTCATTTGGATCATCATCTTTTCAACAATTATTACACTAAGAACCGTAAAGCATATAAAAGTCCATTAAGCTAATATACATGACGTTTAACAACATAGAATCATGGATAAGACTCAGGGACATATGACTCATCCACGAAAGGCACGTTTTCCACATTCTCCTCTTCAGGAGGCACGTACCCGTAATCTTGTGAAAGTACACCTGAAAACATGCAATAATAGAGAGTGAGCTTATATACATAAGCCCAGTGAGGATCCGATAGATCTCGATAGTATTCACTACGCTCCTTGGATTTAGTCCTTTGAGCAAGTAAACACACAACAACATAAATAATGCTATCATCACATAACTATATAACCAATCAATAAGGATACTCTATTTGGTGTAGCTCCAAACGCCATCACGATCTCAACCGTTCTTCTTATAACTCCCCATTACTCACGCACCCGAGGTACCTCACTAGCCCCTCCCTCCATGACACCTCCGTCATGCGAGCTGGGGATAGCCTATGGCAGTCATGCCGTTATCAACCCGATAGTCCGACGCTGCCCGAGAGGTGGCACACACATACCAAGACTCCATATTCATCAATCAAACATCAATCAATCAATCAATTGGGAGATCAGCAACAAGAGTGCCCGATTCCCGCATTCAATAATAATCAATCATTAACATCAATATAACATCAATATTAAATTAAACAACAAACAACGTAGTTAGATGACAAAGTAGGCCATCTAACCGGACATGCATAATATACATAATTAAACTCTAAATTACTCAACAACAACTCACCATTCATCACTCGAACACTACCCAACCATCTAAGGCATCGTTCAAGAAATTAAAGAATGACAACCTAAACTTCTAAAATTCATAACTTACAATCTATTAATCCAAACATTGCCAAATCAGTTCCTATCACTCACCCATTCAACCTACTACATTATCCCTCTCGGAAATCCACCATAACACCTCTAAATCATGCCCGATAACCCAAAAATCCTAAGATGTCATGGCTGGATTTTCCGGATTTTCACACAAACAATGTAATCGAAAATTCGGCATTACAACAGCGCTAATACGTAATTATCAAGTATTTAGAAATCGACGGCAATCGATTTCGATCAACACAACTCATTTAATTCAACTTTGAACATTTTAATCAAAATTAAATACCCGGAAAATAAAAATTATGCTATATCCGACAGAAACTCGTAGTATTAGTATATAATGATCCCTAGCATGCAAGGAGCAATAATCTAACATCAGATTACAATTCTAACGGTTCAATCTTCATTTATACGCAAAAACACAAAAATGACATTTTGAGATCTAGAATTTTTCTCTCACCTTAGATGCGATATAAGCCTAGGAATGCGTGCTATGCGTGCCCAACAAGCAGAATCCAAGTCGGTGCGAAGTTTCACGGACAAAAACTAGGTTTTTCTTTGAAAAATTGGATTGAAAAGCTTGAGTTTTCTCTTTCTTTCTCTCCCTCTTATCTCTCGGCAATGTGTGTGTGTGTGATGGTGTTTTTGTGTTGTGTGAGTGTGTGTTGAGGACATTAGCTTATAAGGTCAAATAATTAATTAAAGTCAAAGTTAATTTAAATTAGTATTTTTGTGTTTTTAATGACTTTAATTGCATTTTAGTGCTCACCAAGTTAAAAATAATTATGCCACCCCCAAGATATCTCAAGTGAGTTATTTTTAGGTGACAAGAAGTTTTACAATCCAATAATTTCACCCGAGTCGGCTTAAAACTCGATTTTCGCAAAAGTCGGTGTAAAAACCCTAATAAATTCTTAAGCCGATTTTAAAACCATTTTCATCAAACACAGGTCTATTAAAGTTCGTGGACTAGGTCTAGAAGGGTTAAAAAGACCAGTTTCAAAATTATAGCGGACGTGTTTCGAAAACACTATTCACTGAAAATCGACGATAAAATTTCTGACTCCGTTTTTGTTGAAAATTTCATGAATGCACATTTAGCACGTATTAGAAGTATTGACATCAAAATTATAACTTTCTAGGTCCTATAGCACATAAACATATCATATGCACGCAAAACGAGGTAAAGCACGTAAAACGAGATAAGCATGAAAGTGGGGTTTCACAAAGCTAGCCACAAGGTTTGAGGGTTTAAAACCATGTTTGGAACTAAGGGAGGGTGATGAGTACTATTCTTTCCTTTCCCTCGCAGTCAATGCGTTTGGCTTTCTATTCTATTGAATGGAATGAGAAAAGGCCCAGTAAAGTAAATAAGTAGCATAGATAGTTACCCGACTCTGGCCTTGAAACAATGACCCGACAGAATTACTCAAAGGTGGCAGACGTCCTTGAAACAATGACCCGACAGAATTACTCAAAGGTGGCAGACGTCCTATACGCCTAATGTAAAGTAAAAGTGTTTAGTTTGATAGAACCAGGTAGTAGTTGGTCAAAAAGGAAGAGAAAGAGACTCCAACGAACTCGGGCAATACCATTAGGATAGAAAGGGATTGGGGTATGGAGTAGTGAAATGGGAGAGGAGCGTAGGACCAACCAAAGATGCTAACTCTCTTGGCGAAGTTGCTCTTTATTTAATTTATTTAAAGTGGTTGAGGGAATAAAAGAGTCGAGTGATAGTGATAACACGTAAAAAAGGGTATCCTATCAACTTGTTCCGACCTAAGATAATAAGCTTATGAGCTTCGTCTTACTTCACCGTCGAGAAACGAAAGAAGACTTCCATCTCCAAGTTTAACTCAGACGTAGCTCCCTTTTTTTGGGTGTGAAGCAGTGTCAAACCAAAATACCGAACAAGCATTAGCTCTCCCTGAAAAGGAGGTGATCCAGTCGTACATTCCAGTACGGCTACCTTGTTATGACTTCACTCCAGTCATTAGCCCTGCCTTCGGTATCCCCCTCCTTGCGGTTATTTCGGCCCCAATTTCCCAGAAATAGAGCGTGCCAAAGCCCGATGAATAGACAGGGGATAGACAGTCCTCGCATTCAGGGAGGAGGAAGAGGGAGAAGTCATTGGCATTCCTGCCTTTCTATCCAAAATACAATAAACATAGAAGAGAAAAAGACTGGCGTCCCCCCTTTCAAAGGAGGTCTAGCCTCTCTTTTTAGTGAAAGTTGAGCTCCTCGGATCTGCTTCCTATGACGTGAGTGATCGTTGACCCTATGCTTGCCCATTATTATTGCTATATGTGACGTCGAGTGCTTAAGTGAGATCAGCGGTCAGGCAGGTCCTTAGATGCTGGCCCTTATAGTATAGTCTACTTGGACCTCTACTAGGGCTAGAGCTAGCCGGAAAAAGAAATAAAATACTTTGAAAAAGAAATATATAATAAAAAAAATGCCAGTGACATTCATGCTCCTTCTTTGCGAGCTAGTTCTATTGTGAGTTTCAATCGATCTACTTGAAGTTTTTTCCTCGTGTTCCCCGAAAGACGTATGAGTGTAAGGCCAAGCGCACTCACCGGGCTACGCATGTCCCAACGACTGCCTAGTTTGTCCAGCGTCTCGTCGTTCAGCGTCATGTTACCCTGGATGTACCATCGAGGTGTTTGACGTTTGCTTGCCAGGCCTAGTCCATCCTGTTCATTTCCGTTTCTCATATGGGCTAGGGGCGGGTATCTAGATCCCCCTTCGGTCTCAGTCCCCCCACTACGGTCGAACCTCTCTTCTAGCCAGGTTATCTTGTTCTCTTGTGCTCTGGTCTTAGTATCTAGCGTAGGTCCGTTGGGTGACCAATCGGGAGGTTCCCATAGCTTTCTAAAGAGGAGCCCGTCATCCTTGTGTCGTCATTAAAAACACCAGGCAATGAAATTGCACCCGTTAAATAAAAGAAGACCGCTCGCCAACTACTATGATTAAAAGAACTACCATTGAACTAGCTTTCCTCTCGTTATACCTAATCTATTCAAAGCAAGTAGTCAATCCCATCCTTTCTCCCTTATTTTACTAGAATTTCCATCGAGCCACGCTATGAAAAGCATCTCTCAATATTAATTCTTATCCTTTTGGCATTAGTGCCTTCTTCTTTTTCCCCTTTTCCTTCGCATAGAATGAATCACCTCCTGCATAATAACTATGTTATCAATTATTTGGCGTCCAGGTACAAAGAGCTACACTACGTGGGTGCAATGAGCATACCCGCTAAAGCCCTCGTCGCCCTAAGAAAGAAAGAGATATTGATGAAAGGGCGGTAATAATTGGCAAGCCCAAAGAATGATTGAAGCTCTTTTACCTTGGTCGGGGCCTACCACTCAGTGATAGCACGGACCTTCTCCTTTTCCATGCGTATAGTTCCTCCCCTTATCCAGTGGCCGAGGAGCAGAATTTCGTGCTGTGCGAATGAGGAGAGAAATAAGCAAACGAGCCAGGGAAACAAAGGAGAGAGAGTGCATTACCATACAATATTTGCCCGCTCTCAGTCAATCATGGAAGGATCTTTCCCCTTGGGATGTGCCCTATAGGAGCGCATGCCTTTTTCACTTGTTTGATCAGTTCTACCTTGACTCGAAGTAGACAGTTTAATTGAAGTGCAAACTTAATTCACCAAGAGGGGTTCAAGGGTTCGCCTAGAAAAGGTAGAAAAATGGTACTTCGTTACCTTCAAGGCTGAAGGAGGCGCCTAAGATAGAGCCCAGAGAAAGATTTTTAGGTAATGCAATTGGTGATGAGAGATGGTCCGCTACTTTATATTAGAATGTTATATTATATATAAGATGGAATGAAATGCTAGTCCACACCTGTCGAATCAGAATTCTACGGTACAAATCCGAATCTAGAATGATTTTCTTCCCTCAGTTGATGGTGATGCTGGTGGTAATATCCCTGGAGAATGAGGTCTCCATTCCTATCTGTCGGTATGTTACCTATGTCGTATCGAAGAAATCCCCTTTTCCTTGATAAAGTGAATTTCAATCTTCCATCCTACTTCTTTTTTTTGTCCAAAGCATATCGGGGTAGAGAGAAGCCCTTTTTTCTCCACATCGGGTCGCGAGCTACTGTTTAGATAAAAGCATGAACGAAAGAAAGCCTGTCACGCCCCGACCCGACCCCGCAAAAGGCCAAGCCCGGACCCGACACACGAACGGAGTCTCCTCTGTACCGTGGACGTTCCGAAAACCCTAAAATCAGCATAACACTTGCGAAAGCCATAAAACAATTAAAACAAGCCGACTTTCTTTTAAAAACATACATCCTCTTATTAACCAACTTTCCAAACCAAAATGCCATGCATACTACACAAGTATTTATGCCACTAAACAGTTAGCTATTAGCATGCATTTCTTTACTAGTCATAAGAGTATACTTTTATAGCTTTACATTCTTTCAACTTATACAACATAAGACCATAGAGGCCTTAAACTAGGAAATACATACAAGGCTACAAGCCTCAAAATAAAGCGTCATCCAAGCAATATACATATCAAGCAAGGCTCGCACAAAATTTGGTAACCAACCACCAGCAAAGCAAAGAAGTGTTATCATGGAAACACCTCCACCTGCTCATCCTCCTCTATTACCTCAATAGGGTTTGCTTCAACTACTCCTGTAAAAATATAGTATAGAAAGGAATGAGCAAAAACTATTGCTCAGCGAGGGCAATTGGCCTCAAGGACAGAGATGAGAGGAGTATGCAATGCAATTAGTCAAGCAATCCATACAAATATCATATAGAGATACAAATAAAGCTATCAATAAAGCAAGGCAAGCATTAAAACTATAAACACTCATTCAAAGGATACGGTACTCTTTTCACGAGAAACTTTCAAACACGAATTCGATGACGACGCGCCGGCCTAAACCATCTTATAACACCAGTTTGGAATACCCCAGAAGTATCCATCAATCTACGACCCAAAACTCCCTGGGAGGCAACCCAAGTGAGAAGAGGGAATAGCAGCGGAGCTAGAGCAACCAACACTGGCAACCCGAGGCTACCCAGAGAGGCCCATCACTCACGCGCGAGACACTATGCAATGCAAGATTCGATACAAGGCGATAAACAAGCAATAAAGCCATACGTGGGAGAATAACAAAGTAGGTTACTCTCGCACGCAATAGTAACAGTTGATATGCATTCCAATCAAAATCAATTCAAACAAGTATATCAAGCAACCCTAAGCATTCTATAGACATAATATCAAGAAAACAAGCAAAATCACCAATCGGCCCCAACTATCAAAACACTACCATTTCCAAACGAGCCACGAGTTCTAGAAACCGACTTCGCCAATCCTCCTAGGTCACCATAAGGCACGTCTAAAGACCCCGAAACCCTACTTAACCCTAGAATTCACGCAAAGTCCCGATTTTCCCCCTTTGCTTGTTTGAACTACAACTATATCAACCAAATACCCAACCAACGCCATAATCGCACCAAACGTGCTTCCATGGCCTCCCAAAACAATGCCAACACGCAAAACGAGAAATCACCAAACTCTACCTAAACGACCCCGACTTTCACTAAGGCATAATTCCCGTTTTTTCCATTACACAACCCAAACAAACCATGCATTTAGACATTCTAACACACCTAGCACATTTCTACATCAATGGACAGCATAACGGAGCAACTTCATCGTTTCAAGGGTTTACTAATCATAAAACACTATTCAACAACCAATTTAAATTGCAATCTCAACATTTAACCGTAGAAAATGTTAAAAAGCTATAAATACATGTTCTACAATTGCCAAGGAACATTCTAGAAGCATCAAAACGCTTTAAACAACAATCTACGGATAAAATCTAAAAATCTCAAAGTTAACATACTTGACATTTAAATGCGCAAATAACGTGCTTCCCTCACCTTAGGCACTCCTAGTCGCTAGGAAAGCAACGCTGGACACCTCGGAAAATACCCCGCACGAGCTCACGCGAAGATTGAACGATTGGAAGTTGAAAGTTTTTTTTTTCCTCTCAAGGTCACGGCCTGCTTGGCTGATTTTCAGCTTTGTTTTTTTTATATTTTGCTTTGGTTTAGCTTATTAAGGTGTAAAGTTGGTCAAAGGTCAAGGCTACTTGGTCAAACAACTTAAAATTGGTCAAAATGACTTATTTCAATGCATTTTAAAGCCATACTAACTAAGGAAAAATTAATTATAGCTAACAACAATTAAAATATAAAATTTTAGTCATCTAAAACTAGTTTCACTATTTGCTAAGGACTAGAAACCGTTCTCTAGCTATCGCTCCCTAAATGCAATGCACGTTGTGACAGCAAGGAAGTAACAATTAATTCTCAAAGAATTTAAGGAAATATAATTTCCAAAATAATAAACAATAAATTTTCACATTCCGGGCTCGGGTATCACACCCTCTCCCCCTTAAAACAATTGCGCCCACACAATTCTTACCTGGTCAACAAACAACTCCGGATACTGATCCTGAACTTGGTCCTCTCTTTCCCAAGTTGCTTCCTCAAACCCATGATGATTCCACAAAACCTTTACTAACAGAATACTCTTTCTGCGAAGCTCCTGAACTTTCCGATCCATAATTCGAATCCGTCTCTCTTCATAAGACAACTTTTCTTCAATCTGTAAAGGCTTTGGTTCAAGTACATGTGAAGGGTCTGGATGGTATTTCTTTAACATAGACACATGATCGTGTAGTATCGACAAGCTCGGAGGCAAAGCTAACCGATAAGCCAAAGGACCTACCTTTTCAGTGATCTCATACGGACCCACATACCTAGGACTAAGTTTCCCGCTCTTACCGTGCCGAATCAATCCCTTCCGAGGAGAAATCTTAAGAAACACCCAATCTTCCAAATCAAACTCAAGATCCCGACGGTACTTATCCGCATAACTCTTTTGACGACTCTGAGCTGTAAGCATACGTTGGCGAATAAGGTGAACATTATCTACCATCTTAATCATCTCAGGTAACACAGTCGGATCAACTGTTCTCATTTCTCCAACCTCTTCCCAATATAACGGGGATATGCATTTACGACCATACAACGCCTCGTAGGGAGCCATACATATAGTAGATTGATAACTATTGTTATAGGTGAACTCCGCTAAAGGTAAAAACTTTTTCCAATTCTTCCCAAAGTCTAGCACACATGCTCGAAGCATGTCTTCCAAGATCTTGATAGTTCTCTCAGACTGGCCATCAGTTTGTGGATGATATGCAGTATTGAAGCTCAACTTAGTTCCCAAGGCCTCTTGCAACTTCTGCCAAAAACGAGATCTGAATCTGGGATCCCTATTTGACACTATACTCTATGGCACACCATGCAATTTCACAATATTAGCAACATAAAGCTCAGCTAGCTTATCAAGGCTATCCTGTTTGTTAACGGGAATAAAATGTGTAACTTTAGTCAAGCGGTCCACAACAACCCAAACAGAATAACATCCTCTCGGAGATCTAGGAAGATCGATCACAAGGTCCATTGTTATATGTACCCACTTCCATTGCGGAATCGACAACGGCTGTAGAAGCCCGGCTGGCCTCTGATGCTCAACTTTAACCCTCTGACAAGTCAAACATCTGGATATATACCCAGCAATCTCCCTCTTCATATTGTTCCACCAGAAGTGTTGTTTCAAGTCTCTATACATTTTTGTACTGCCCGGGTGAATCATATATCTTGAATTATGTGCCTCGGACAGAATCTCATTCTTCAAAGTCAGATCACCAGGAACACACACCCTGTCCCTGAATTTGAAGATACCATCTGCATGTAATTTAAACTCCGACTCTCCCCCTTTAGCTTTTTTTTGGATCTTCAAGATGTGAGGATCAATCTTCTGAGCTTCTCTGATCTGTGCCAGTAACCCTGACTGAATCTGTGAGCTAACAAATCGAATCCCTACCTCAGTAGCTTCTGGCTTCCATGAACAAATTTCTTCCAAAGTCTCCCAATCCTTGATAATTAAGCTTGCAACAATAGCTTTTCGGCTCAAAGCATCAGCAACAATATTTGCCTTACATGGCATGTAGTTAATAGAACAGTTGTAACCACTCAAAAGCTCTAGCCATCTCCGCTGCCTCATATTCAGATCATTCTATGAAAACAAATACTTGAGACTCTTGTGGTCAGTAAAAACTTCAATTCTGCTACCCCACAAGTAATGACGCCACTTCTTCAAAGCAAACATAACTGTAGCTAACTCCAGATCATGTGTAGGGTAATTGACTTCATAAGGTTTCAACTTCCTAGAAGCATAAGCAATCACCTTACCATTCTGCATTAAAACACAGCCCAAACCTTCTTTAGATGCATCACTGTAAACAACAAAGTTTTCTGTTCCTTCAGGTAAAGCTAGTATAGGAGCTGTAGTTAGTCTCTTCTTCAATTCTTGGAAACTAGATTCACATTTGGCATCCCTGTTGTAAGTAACTTTCTTCTGTGTCAACTGGCTCAAAGGTCTAAAAATTTTGGAAAAGTCTTTAACAAACCTCCGGTAGTAACCTGCCAATCCAAGAAAACTTCGAATCTCTGACACCGTTTCTGGTCTCTTCCAATATGAAACAACCTCAATCTTAGCTGGATCCACTAAAATCCCTTGATCTGAAATGATATGGCCTAGAAAAGATATTTGATTCAACCAGAACTCGCACTTGCTGAATTTAGCAAAAAGCTTGTTTTCCTGCAAAGTCTGTAGCACAATCTTCAAGTGTTGTTCATGTTCAGCCTCGTTCTTCGAGTACACTAAAATGTCGTCAATAAAGATTACGACAAACTGATCAAGGTAAGGTCGAAACACCCTTTGCATCAAGTCCATGAATGCGGATGGTGCATTCGTCAAACCAAACGGCAATACAACAAATTCATAGTGGCCATATCTAGTCCTGAATGCCGTCTTTGGTATATTGTCACTCCGAATCCTAAGTTGATAGTAACCCTGCCTCAAATCAAATTTGGAGTAAACACTCGCACCCTGCAACTGGTCAAACAATTCTTCAATCAACGGCAAGGGGTATTTGTTCTTAATCGTGACTTGATTAAGTCCCTTGTAATCAATACATAATCGTAGCGTGCCGTCTTTCTTTCTCACAAACAACACAGGCGCACCCCACGGCGAAGAACTAGGTTGTATAAACCCTTTCTCAAGCAAGTTCTGAAGCTTAATTTTTAACTCCTGAATTCAGCCGATGCCATTCTATAAGGACTCCTAGAAATTGGCGCAGGGTTTGGCACAGGATCAATCACGAACTCAATCTCCCTATCCGGTGGTAAACCCGGTAATTCCTCAGGAAATACACCAGGGAAGTCTCTAACAATCGGAACCTCAATCAAACTCAACTTATCAGTAGGCTGATTGATCAAATAAGCTAAGTAAGCTTTACAACCCTTATTCAACAACTTAGAAGTCTTGATCACTGATAAAAGAGGAATTCGGGCAGCCTTGCAGTTCCCAACAATCTCCAGTACCGGTAGGTCAGGAACCTGAAGATAAACAATCTTTGTTCTACAATCCAACTGAGCATAGTACTTCCCCAACCAGTCCATTCCCAAAATGATTTCAAAGTCACGGAATGGCAATATAATTAAATCAGCAGGAAATTTACGGTTCTCAATACATATATCACAAGATTTGCAAATAGACTCAGTAACAAATTTTGAACCCAAAGGCGTACTAACTTCAACTTCATGAGGCAGTTTATCAATGCAAACATTCACAGATCGTGCACATGCAGGAGTTATAAACGAATGTGTAGCTCCGGGATCAATCAAAACTTTAATTGGCTGAGTATTGAGAAGAAAGGTACATTCCACTATAGCTGTAGTATCGGGCAGCTCCTCCGCATCTAGTGCAAAGACCCTAGCCTGAACCCTCTGTGCTGGACGTGCACCTGCAGCCCTATTCTGAACACACTGGCCTCCAGTACGGCCCTGAACATTGTTATACTTAGGGCAATCTCTCACCCTATGGTCATCACTCCCACAACCAGTGCATTTACCACTCTTCCTCCAGCAATTAGCCTCAATATGCCCCGATCGATTACAATAGTTACACTGCTAATTTTGCCTTACAACAGTGTTTCCTGTAGGTGATGGGGCTCTGACAGTGGAAGGAACTGTACCTCCCTGCTGGGGTCCAGTCACAGCTGGCCTAGCCTGAATCTGCTGGTATGGCTGATACAGACGTTGTTGAGGAACCTGTGCATAAGTCTAATACTGCCTCGGCTGACTCTGGCTGCTCTGGCCCACATACTGTTTCTTACTCTGCTGACTGCTCTCAGCTAACATCTCAGCCTTCCGTTTCTCAAACTTCAAGGCTGCCTAAAATGCCTCAGGAAAAGTAGTGTAGGTCTGCCCAGTCAAATGCAACTGAATGTCCATTCTCAACCTACGGACAAACCTATGAATCATCCTCCTAGCTGGCCGTACCAACTCGGGCATATACCTCGATAGGCTAACAAACCTAGCCTCGTACTGTGCAACAGTCATATTTCCCTGCTTCAGGGCCACAAACTCGTCTTCGCTCCTTTCCATAGCCATCTCGGGAATATAATTGTCCCGAAACTCATTTACAAAATCATTCCATAAATGTGGTACATTCTCACAGTCCCACCTCCTCTTGACAGTATTCCACCACTGCTCTGCATCACCCTCAAACAGGAATGACGCATAATCTATTCTTGCCTCGTCAGTGTACCTCAAAGCGGTGAAAATTTTCTCAACACGATTAATCCATCTCTCGACTGCCTCATCATCCGGCTCTCCGAAGAACTTTCCCGGCTCGTGCCTCAAGAATTTCTCCAACTGATTATTCTCAACTCTATACCCCTGTCCACCAGGATTAGCTTGATTTCCCAGGGGATTATTCCTGTCTTGCCTCTGCTCATGCAGTACTTGGGTAATCCGGTCAACTGCTGTAGTCATAGTAGCCATAAACTGCTCAGGCAACGGTTGTTGACCCTGTTCTGCTGCCTCTTCATCTGACCCTATACCTTGAGTACCACAACGTGGCGGCATAGTAGCAATTCACGATAGCTGGCAACATTTAAAAGCAGTTTATGGACAGAAATATAGCACATAAGATTAGATAACACTCTAGTCAATAACAATCAAACATTTTAACACGCAATTCACATAACAGAAGATTAACATGCCAAACTAATTCACTTTAAACACATAAGCACTCTAAGTTCACAAAGTCATGCTATAACACTTTCTTTCCACTTAACAATTATACAATAACATTCTAGCATTTTGGACCTTTACCCCACAGACTGAGAAACATATCACGGCTCATGCAAAACTATCATGCCCTGATACCACCTACAGATGTCACGCCCCGACCCGACCCCGCAAAAGGCCAAGCCCGGACCCGACACACGGACAGAGTCTCCTCTGTACCATGGACGTTCCGAAAACCCTAAAATCAACATAACACTTGCGAAAGCCATAAAACAATTAAAACAAGCCGACTTTCTTTTAAAAACATACATCCTCTTATTAACCAACTTTCCAAACCAAAATGTCATGCATACTACACAAGTATTTATGCCACTAAACAATTAGCTATTACCATGCATTTCTTTACTAGTCATAAGAGTATACTTTTACAGCTTTACATTCTTTCAACTTATACAACATAAGACCATAGAGGCCTTAAACTAGGAAATACATACAAGGCTACAAGCCTAAAAATAAAGCGTCATCCAAGCAATATACATATCAAGCAAGGCTTGCACAAAATCTGGTAACCAACCACCAGCTAAACAAAGAAGTGTTATCACGGAAACACCTCCACCTGCTCCTCATCCTCTATTACCTCAATAGGGTCTGCTTCAACTACTCCTGTAAAAATATAGTATAGAAAGGAATGAGCAAAAACTATTGCTCAGCGAGGGCAATTGGCCTCAAGGACGGAGATGAGAGGAGTATGCAATGCAATTAGTCAAGCAATACATACAAATATCATATAGAGATACAAATAAAGCTATCAATAAAGCAAAGCAAGCATTAAAACTATAAACACTCATTCAAAGGATACGGTACTCTTTTCACAAACAACTTTCAAACACGAATTCGATGACGACGCGCCGGCCCAAACCCCCTTATAACACCAGTTTGGAATACCCCGGAAGTATCCATCAATCTATGACCCAAAACTCCCTGGGAGGCAACCCAAGCGAGAAGAGGGAATAGCAGCGGAGCTAGAGCAACCAACACTGGCAACCCGAGGCTACCCAGAGAGACCCATCACTCACACGTGAGACACTATGCCATGCAAGATTCGATACAAGGCAATAAACAAGCAATAAAGCCATACGTGGAAGAATAACAAAGTAGGTTACTCTCGCACGCAATAGCAACAGTTGATATGCATTCCAATCAAAATCAATTCAAACAAGTATATCAAGCAACTCTAAGCATTCTATAGACATAATATCAAGAAAACAAGCAAAATCACCAATCGGCCCCAACTATCAAAACACTACCATTTCCAAACGAGCTACGAGTTCTAGAAACCGACTTCGCCAATCCTCTTAGGTCACCATAAGGCACGTCTAAAGACCGCGAAACCCTACTTAACTGTAGAATTCACGCAAAGTCCTGATTTTCCCGCTTTGCTCGTTTGAACTACAACTATATCAACCAAACACCCAACCAACGCCATAATCACACCAAAAGTGCTTCCATGGCCTCCCGAAACAATGCCAACATGCAAAACGAGAAATCGCCAAACTCGACCTAAACGACCCCGACTTTCACTAAGGCATAATTCCCATTTTTTCCATTACGCTACCCAAACAAACCATGCATTTAGGCATTCTAACACACCTAGCACATTTCTACATCAACGGACAGCATAACGAAGCAATTTTATCATTTCAAGGGTTTACTATTCATAAAACACTATTCAACAACCAATTTAAATTGCAATCTCAACATTTAACAGCAAAAAATGTTAAAAAGCTATAAATACACGTTCTACAATTGCCAAGGAACATTCTAGAAGCATCAAAACGCTTTAAACAACAATCTACGGATAAAATCTAAAAATCATAAAGTTAACATACTTGACATTTAAATGCGCAAATAACGTGCTTCCCTTACCTTAGGCACTCCTAGTCACTAGGAAAACAACGCTGGACACCTCGAAAAACACCCCGCACGAGCTCACGCGAAGATTGAACGATTGGAAGTTGAAAGGTTTTTTTTTTTTCCTCTCAAGGTCACGGCCTGCTTGGCTGATTTTCAGCTTTCTTTATTTTTATATTTTGCTTTGTTTTAGCCTATTAAGGTGTTAAGTTGGTCAAAGGTCAAGGCTACTTGGTCAAACAACTTAAAATTGGTCAAAATGACTTATTTCAATGCATTTTAAAGCCATACTAACTAAGGAAAAATTAATTATAGCTAACAACAATTAAAATATAAAATTTAAGTCATCTAAATACTAGTTTCACTATTTGCTGAGGACTAGAAACCGTTCTCTAGCTATCGCTCCCTAAATGCAATGCACGTTGCGACAGCAAGGAAGTAACAATTAATTCTCAAAGAATTTAATGAAATATAATTTCCAAAATAATAAACAATAAATTTTCACATTCCGGGCTCGGGTATCACAAAGCCTGTTAGTGATCTATTTCTAGTCTTATTTTTTGAATTTATAGCTTCCATCCAGCCTATCCTCGGCTCACTGACCTTAGAATAGGTAATCCAGTGAAAGTGGAACCCGAATCAGACTCTCGCTCTTGCCTATCTCCCTTGGGCTCTTTTCTTCCTTCTCGTTGGCTTTCCAATTCCCATAGTCAATTCAACAGCAAGCAAGTCAGGCTTTCAAGCCAGGGCAAAAGCATCCATAACTGACATTTTAAGTAAGGGTTTAACGGGATTCCTCCCGCCAACTAGAACTCAAAGACCAGAAGTGAACGCTGTAATGGCGCAGAGAGAAAGACTCTCAACCTCGTCCAAATCTTAGAGTTCAATGATGGAGAGGTAAGTCTTCCACAAACTTTATACCCTGCTCCTGCTAATCTAAAGTGCGGAGCCTCAGACGAGTGAGGATACTGCCTTTGAAAAACACGGATACCGTTACAAGTATGAAAGTTGAGGGATATTGGTGATAAATCAACAACACCACCCCAGCAAAAAGAACTGATTAACAAACTCAAATGCTCCAAAGGATGATAGTAATTCTTTCTTACTTGAAATTCTTACTTGTAATTCCTGGAGTATCAGAGAGTACTCCCTTGCCACGTCACTATGATGAATGACGACATCGTCACCTAGAATAGCGTATCTCCGATAAGGAACTCCCCTTTTAGGGAGCAAGATACTAACAAAAGTCGTAACGCTAACTTAGCTTTACGTTTTCTCGCTCGGTCGAAAAATGAATCAAGAACGCAGGAGAAGTGCTTTTGACAATAATCTTGTTGGTGTGTGCCATCGCATACCTCCGTTACTCTTTAGGAGTCATCTGCCCCAGATAAGATTCCGTTTATGACCATTACACAATGAAATTCTTTTTGGCGAAGACGAATTAGAGATTATCTACTATATTCAAAGAGCACTCACCATGGGTTCCCGGTTCATCTAGCACTGATTCGGTACCTCCGGATCCTTGGCGGCCTCAGATCCATCGACGGATGACCCTTTGCATGAGGGATATCCAATTCCATATGTTAGGTTAATACTTCTTTTTTCTTAGTAAACGGCATTGATGAGAATCAAGAGTCAACCACCACTAGCCATTTTCCATACTTTCTTCACCTTGCGGAAGTCGGTTTTTCAATTGTTTGATTTTCCAGCTTTGGTCAGCTGGACTTTTGATAAAGATGCGCTCATAAATCTTTGTTTATTCTTTGGTGGGCTGGCTATAGGCCACTTAGCTCGAATAGATCTGATTTGAATGAATCAGGTTTCTTCCACTACAGGATGAACTTTACCGTTTTAGAACACACAGTTTCCCGTTTGGCCACAATCTTTGCTTTTAAACTCTTTCTCAAGTGTGATCCTATCTTCACTCACACGGCTATTTACTCATTTCCTTTGTATGTGCATCTCCGTCAGAGATCGACTATCAATCTTTTGTTTGCTGGCTTGACTCTAGAACGAGTAGAGGAAGGAAGCGATAATCGGTCTATCCCATTAAGCGTAATCCCGTTAGTCGTTGGTTAGCTCAATGCCATAAACAGTCTTTAGCTTCCAAACTGACTACTTGACAAACTTCATTACAGTTGGCTGTATTCGAAGTCATAGGTATTCGACAGACTAGATTGAGACTAGGTGCATGAATAGCTTTGTGTGGTAAGAGAGGGAAGCGAAGCTTGTTAGAACCATAAAGATGTAGCTGACCATTTTAGGACTCAGGTAGACTTTAATGCACTGAACACTAAATAAATCTCTCGATAAAGAAAGAGAGAGGCTTCTTCCAGTACATACTATAGAGAGCTGTGGTTGGTTGTTGACCAACGGAAGACATGGGGCATAAAGAAAAGATTGGCTGCTTCTAAAGCTCTCTTTCTTCTCTTACGAAATTCACGATATCCCCTTGAGACGCATAGAACAGTTACTAAATCATACCCTTTGGATGTTACATATCTAATACATTTTGGTCCCTCACGGAACACTGGCTATATCATCTAGCCCCATGTCAACCAACCCAACTCCTCTTGTCGCTATGCATCCTATTGGGACACTTCGCATTTTTATTCTGCCAAGGTCTAATCATTCTGACGTAGTAGAAGTCTTCGAGGGGAATGCCGACTGTCGAAGTTGAAGCTGAAATCGATGATATTAACTGGCGATGCAAATTCTGAAGCCGTGGCGAAAAATCTTTCCCCTGTAGAAAGAAATGTCTTTGAACAATCTCTAATGAGCTGACCCTATCTGAGGCTGTCGACTTAACTGCGCTGAATCTGGAGGTCTGTTTTGATCCGAGTCTTCCATGGCCCATCTCTCTTTCTTTCAGTCCTCCCTCAATGCTTGTGCAAAGAAGAT
Source organism: Ehretia macrophylla (assembly GCA_037974665.1). Taxonomy (NCBI): domain Eukaryota; kingdom Viridiplantae; phylum Streptophyta; class Magnoliopsida; order Boraginales; family Ehretiaceae; genus Ehretia; species Ehretia macrophylla. The sequence goes on from CM075775.1 coordinate 43,966,359, forward strand.
TGACTGATGCCATACTCTTCTATAATAGTTATTCTAGTGCAGCTAGGAGAGCTAACTAAGACTAGGAGCTGATTCTATACCAGTCACAACAGATTTCGGGCACCAATACACTAACTCCTTCGCTGTCTTGCTTGCCTTTCTTGCTTCCTTGCTTTAATCCAATAGGCCGTAGCATCCCTTTTTTTGCTTGAAGAGAGTTTAGTTTACTACAGTGCTTAAGGAGATGAGAGATTCCTTATCAAGGACGGGAACAGTACTTGGACGAATTCCAGATGAGAGATTCGCTATTGGATAGCTTGAAGAGGCTAAACTTTCAAGGCTCGAACTCTTGAACTATTGGAATAGACAGACCGCGGATGAGCTATTATCGTCCAGCTCCCTAACCTAATACGGCACTGGGTTTAGACAGCAGGGAACCGTAGCATGGGAGGACGTCTAATCCTTTTGCTGTCGCAAGGCTAGCTAATCGTATGCAGCAGGCTCAAAGACCCCTGGTTCTAGAAGGCACATGCGTTTGAACGCTATGTTGAATGTGCGACTGAGACTACACTACGTAGGTACCTGTACAAGTGAGGCGTCGGTCAGTCCTAGAAATGGCGGCAGCGGCGCGAGAAGTTAACGACAGGACATGCTACAACCTAGGGATCACCAGGCAGCTCTTTCGCTTTATAAGGATCGGGACCTAGACCCGGGCATAGATTCTTAGCTAGGGCACTAAGTTTTCCAGGGAGTAGATTCAAGGAATCTCTGAAGTGGAATAACAGCTTCTTACCAGAATAGACAGCTAATCCGTAAACCATACGGTTCCTCATCAGTGGTTTTAGCTTGTAGCTCTTGTGATGACATGATAGGTGCTTAAGCAAGAAAATTCCATCGAATATAGATAAGTTGTGGAAGTAAATAGTTAAAGGTTCTTGTTCTTGTCTAACAATCGTTGAGATCCTTAATAGCAAGTCATAAAGTACCTTAGTACTCATTTCTTCCCTTACACCAATACTCTCAACAACGGTTCTCCCTCCACAGAGGCAAGCTCCTTCGCTGTAGTGAGACCGCTGCACCCACGCTTTCTCCGCAGCACCTCCCTCTCAATCCAGAGCATTGGATTGATCGCTTAGCTACATGCTACCTTACATTAGATTCAACCTAAAATGAAAGGGCGAAGTGATGTTTCATCCACTTCCACTACCAAGGTAGGGCTGGCGCGGCAAACTCATAATTAGAGGAGAGCCCGAAGATTCTGTGGGATTAGCCTTTGCCTTTTTCAATATATTCAAATCAACATGGAGATGTAAAGCCTGAATCGCTTGTTAGTAAGAGGCCCTTTCTCTATTCAATAGGTGGAGTCGCATCAATGCATCCCACCTGTTCGCCGATGAAAGAAAGAGATGAAGCTTGAATGAAGGGAGGAAGCGAATTCAAGGGAAGGAAACTCAACGGCTATCAGGAAAGGAAAGTTGAACCCTATTGTGGTTAAAGAAAAGAGGAAGTCCCCTTTCTCTGATGTCTGATAAGCCGATGTTCATTTTCGGAGTCTCTTCTTTGTCTCGAGATCAGGTTAGCCCTCAGGCCTACTTCATGCTATGGATCAAAGACCTTTCTTTCGACTCCAGTTTGGTATTCTTCTCAGTCTTTTGACTTTCCTTGGCTAGTCTTGGATGTTTCTGTCTCTAAGCATGTGATAGATTGATTCTCAAAAGGCTTGGAAAAATCCCTCTATTCCAACCTCTCATGTTCTGGCAAATCAATAATCTTCTTCATAGTCGTAACTTCTTCACCTCCTTTAGTTTAGGCAAGCCGCTTCTACTTTTCGTTCTAGTGCTTGCTTCTTGATTGCTTGTTGAGCTTGCCTCTTTCCGTTCCCTATTCCATTATATCTCGTATAGAGAAGGCTTCCTGGCTTTCTTGAAGGGAATAAAGTTGTGAGTGCGTCTTCTTTCCATAGCTACTGAGGAATAAGGATCCTCTTTTCTGGCACAAAGTTGTGCTTCGCCCGATTCCACATCAGAATAAGCCCTACTATACTAGATTTAAACAATTTTGGTGTGGATCCATCAATGGCTAGACACACTTAACTTTCTATCGGACATCCGGTCGGTGGCAGGAATTACTGAAAAGGCCTTCTTGCTCTCACCTGATGAGCTAGCTTCGCCTGAGGCTCTTGTGGCTCTTGCTTCGGTCGATCGAAGAAAGATGGTGCCAGTAACCGGAGAAGGTGCCTCTTTCTTTAGAGAATGACCATGGTCGTGAAGCTTCCTTTCCATTGCGACACTATATTCCTCATGGTAAAGCCTTTACCAAAAGGGTCTCATTAATCCCGGTTGCAAACAGACCAATAGTCAATAGGAAGCAGAGATGAAAAAGATATAAGGCCTTATTGACAAAGACAACTTGAATGGTCAGTTCAGGTGGATTTCTTCTTGAAAGTGCTATTGAGTTCCCTTGCCCTTGGATGGTAGGCCAGGGAAGAAATACCATCGGTCAATCCAAGTAGGAGTCTGTTCTGGTCAAACGAAAGAAAGGCGAGCAAGACAGCGTTAATGCATTGATGCCCAGAATTCACTTCTTGAAGGTAAGGTTGTAGCCTCTTTTGGGTGAGAAGTCCACCTTTGTCTCCATCTCCGGTTCCAGTGCCAGGCAAAGGCCAACTAAACTATTCATCTTTCTTTCCATCCCCACAGCGCCGACCAGCAACTACAAATGAACACCCACCTGCATAACCTTTCTTCAAGTCCTTTAGTTAGCTCATCACCGGTACCTAGTGTAGCTAGATCTAACAGGTAAAAGCGAGTACGAGCAACCCTCCATCTTCTTCTTTTCAATCTCCTAATCCCCCATTAGCCTCTAACTCTAACGCCTTCTCCCGGGAAGGATAACCTTATGTCCCCCCTAATAGGCCGGAACCAGATGTACTGGGTTCGGAAGCTCCTGTTTTACTTCTATCCCCATCTCTTGTCCCATCCATAGAACCAATGCTTGAAAGTAGGTGTACTAAAAGAAATAGGAAAGGGCCGATTCCATTCATCCAAGGCTTGGCCATCTCACTTCCATCTGACAAACTCTCGAGTATTCCCCCTCTGAATAAGCAAGCAAGAACCGCATTCATGATTGATTCACATTCTCCACCAGCCACTGCCGAATTCGCAGTTTCAGCAGCGTAGCCTATTCTCTTATTTACGCAAATTCAAGTCAGATTGGTCTTGTTAGAAGAAGATTGGGCCCTACAGTGGACACTTTTACAATTGGCTAGATCTTCGTTCAAAGAATGCCCCTTTCGGAACTCCCATAGTAGGCAGGGTCCAAGTTATTTTGCTGGTCTGGAATTGCGGGAGAGAGGACTGCAACTTGTAGCTTGTGTGAAGCATAAAACTAGCGGTACTTTTTGAAACTAAAAGAATTCAAGTCCTGAGTGCAACGAAGGCCTTACGAGTTTTTTATACCGTATGGAGCCACCGTCGTATCGAGTATAGCAGCCGGGCACCTCATTCTATTTCACTAAACCAAGGGCAGGTGAACACAAAGGAGTAGGTCACAATGGGTTTCGAAGCCATTGTGCCTACCCCAAGCATAGTGCATCCCTTGTACAACGCAAAATGCTCTCGCCAATATGAATAACCAGAGCCGTCTCCCCATCCTACGCTCAAACGTACCTGCCTTTTTTACAGCTACTAACGTAAATGGTGTCTGGTCATATATGATGTTATCCCGACTTCCTTAAAGAACTGAAGGCCTAGTAAGGGGAGTAGTTTCCCCTAGAGGGCAGGAGTTCCACGTGTAATAGCCCCGTAGGGCATAAAGATAATCCCTTGTAATCCTCATCCTTATCCGACTTGCAGTAGTGAAAGTCCCCTTTATACGGGGGCCAAACAGTACTAAGGCCATCCATTTACGAAAACCTTATGTTAAGCAAATGACTATTATTAAAGGAAGAAAGAGCTGCTAAGAGCGCTATAAGAGATAGATGTTTGACAATCTTTCCTATACCTATTGGCCTTTTTCGAGTTATCTTTCGCTCCTTCACCAAGAATTAGATTATATGAGAAAGTTGACCGCAAAAGAGCTTCTTTCGCTTTTCCTGTACTTGACTCCGGTTTATAAACGTTCTTTGGCGTAGTCTTTTTCCTGAACCAAGACTGGCAGCTTCCATAACTCTTTCGAAGCTAGTGTAGGTAGAAAAGCTTTCGGTAAGAGAGTAGACTGAACCTTTGTTCGTACTGGAGGGCGAACCCTTCCATTGAGGCCTTAAAGTTTTCCACTGGAAATGTCTCCATGCCAAGCTTCATGCCTTTGTTTTGAATGACTTTCTAACAAGCTGTTGAACTTCCCGCCCCAGGGTGGTTTGTTTGGAGGTCCCATTCCTCACGTTTACCGTTGTCCCCAGACTTCACTCTTTCAACACTAGTATACTTTTTAAAGACTCAGGCATCCCCTTGTCCCTGTCTCCAAGTATGTGATCCACCGACTTTCTGAACTCCCCTATGATAGCTATCAAAGAGAAACTTTTTATGTCACTCTAGTTGCAAGTCTATTGTTGTGTTGAGGAAAGAAAGCTTCAACAAGTAGAAGCTTCCTAGCTAAAACAAAGTAGATGGAAGAAAGCCCCACCTTTCCTTCTGTTCCCTTCTCCCCATTCCCTTGCCTCCTTTCGTAGGCTAACCTTCCTGCCTTCCTTCAGGGTCCTATCCTCGAGGAACTTTCGCTAGAATCACGATAGAGTAAAGTAAGGAGAGAAGCACAATAGCAAGCACTGGAGGGGTAGGAGCAGCTAAAGGTTCGCTGGCAAAGCTTTCCCCCGAGCTTCTTGGGTAAAGAGAACTAATATCATCTGACCTGGAAGCATGGGCTAACTTCATCGTTCCCCGATGTTCTTCTCTTTCGTCTGCTAACCTTCTTACCTGACTTGTTAGCTTGCTTCTGTCACTCCTAAATCATTTAAGTCGGAGAATGGCCTGGTCTATAATAAGAGCCGTTTTGTGAACAGCATCGGATGACATAGCAAAGGTAGCCACAATAGAGCTACTATGCCTTAAGCCTGAAACTCTTCCTTCTAGTCTACCTACGCCATTCTTTGCTTTTGAAAGAGAAATTCACCACGTGAAAACTACTGCCAGATGCGGATTCAATCAATAACTACGGTTATGCCTTCAAACATCTATGTAGCAGATTCGCTAATGCTAACAGGAATCATAAAAAGATAAAGATCACTCAACTCTAGAGAAAGGGAACTTCTTAGGTTAGGGTATTTCCTATTCCTATTGCCTATACTAAACCTAAAGCACCAACAGCGGATAAGAGAACTGTGACAAGAGAGCAATTCTTGCCCCTTCGAACTTCACTATCTGGCAGCCTACATTCTTCTTTCTATTCAAAAAGACTTAGAAAGAGAAGCCCTTTAAGTGACTTTTCGGGGATCTTCTACTTAAAGTATGAGACCACCAAAGGCAACTTCTTCAACATTGGTAATTCTTGGTCACAGCTAAACAAGAAAAAGAGCATCTATCCTAGCTGCGGTAATGCCGATTCCAAGACTTGGTTCAAACTTTCAAGCAGTCAATCAAGCAGCACTGACCACTATTCCATAGATAACATATAGCTCTTACACAATACCTAATAGGCTAGCTTCACTATAAAGGCTTGATTTCCCTGTGGGAGAAGTTGAATCGGAATCTCTTTCACTTAAAGCTTCGCTTTCCCTTCTGACTATGTTTTCCGGGGCTTTGAATAGCTTTACCAGGAAAGAGAAAGAAGATGTGACCAAGAAGGGCTTGAGTTGAAAGAATGGCTCCTGCTGAATCAGCCGAGAGTTCAAGAGATGAGGATGAGGATCCGGATTAACTTCTTGAAGAGGGAATAGTAGGCACAAGGGTAATGATTGCTTTGGGAGTAAGTACCAGGTTCAAGTCTTCTTAGGATTCTGCTGGAACTGTCTTCTATTAATCTAAAGGGATTTCACCGAGAGCAAGAGTCATTCATGCTCTGTAGCTGGAATAGATAGATTCAAGGGGCGAAGGGAAAATGAACTGGTCAACCTCACCACAGAAAAGATTTGAACTCAAAAGAGAGCGGGAAGAGTCGATTTGAACAAGAAGAGCTTATTCCATTCCGAAGAAGAACAAAGGGCTTCTACCCTTCCACAACAGCCCAGTAGCTTCCTTACACTATACTTGCTCCCGAAAGCCCATCTACAGACCGGGAAGTCCCCATACACAGACAGGGAAGGCAGCGAAAGAATGTCTTACTATAGACAGAACAGAGTCAATAGCCAAAGTAAGACCTACAAGGACAAGAACAGCCGAGAAAAGAAAAAGAATAAGAGGAAGAGGTAGATTCACTCGCCAATCGGGCATCAGCCATTGTCATACTCTACGGAAAAGCTTCCGGAGAAATAGAGATCAGGTTGTTAGAGGAACTAGCCTATTGCTTGCAGATCAGTGAGGAAGAAGAGCAGGCAGAATTATCTACAAAAGATCCTTCAACTAAAGACTGCTCCATTGTATGGACAATGAAGAGGCAAGCAATGTGATAGAAGAGATGCACGGAGTCAAATCAAGTCACCTGGTTGACATATAGGCACTATAGTGGCTGCTGGAACAGTCAGGAACGAGCACTATCCTGAGGAGGGTACAGACCAAAAGAACATAAACCGGGCCGAAAGGAGGAGAAGTTCAGGTCATATGACTGACAAATGTTTCGCTTTAAGACACAAGATCCAAGATGCCGTTGACTTTGATTTCCACCCCGTATACCATTGCTTGACGTCAACCCCATCGGCCTGAAAAGGGTAGTTATCATTAGCTCTGTTTCTTGCTTTGATCTTGGGACAAAGAGAGATTGTCAAATATAGAGTACAATATCGAAGAGCAGGTTTTCCCAGACTAGAGACTGATCTCGTTACTCAATAAAGTGCAATTTCGTCAGAGATGCTTTTTTTGATCTCGCTTCTGAGCGCTTAGCTACTACCGATCAGTTAACCAGGCGAGACAACCACTGTAGGGCCTAATCTTCTTCTGACAAGACCAATCCGACTTGAATTTACGTAAATAAGAGAATAGGCTACGCTGCTAAAACTGCGAATTCGGTAGTGGTTGGTGGAGAATGTGAATCAATCATGAATGCAGTTCTTGCCTGCTTATTCGAAAGGGGAAGACTCGAGAGTTTGTCGGATGGAAGTGAGATGGCCAAGCCTTGGATGAATAGAATTGGCCCTTTCCTATTTCTTTTAGTACACATGCTTTCAAGCATTGGTTCCATGGATGGGACAACAGATGGGGATAGAAGTAAAACAGGAGCTTTCGAGTCCAATACATCTAGTTCCGGCCTATTAGGGGGGACCTAAGGTTATCTGTGAAACCCCAAATTTTTGACCTTATCTCGCTTTGCGTGTTTTATTCTCGTTTTGCATGAATTGACCTGTCTATGTGCTACATGACTTAGAATGTGATAATTTTGATATCAATACTCTTAGAACATGCTAAATGTGCATTCATAAAATTTTCATCAAAAACGGAGTCAGAAATTTTATCGTCGATTTTCAGTGAACAGTGTTTTCGAAACACGTCCGCTAAAATTTTGAAACTGGTCTTTTTAACCCTTCTAGACCTAGTCCATGGACTTTAATATACCTGTGTTTGATGAAAACGGTTTTAAAATCGGCTTAGGAATTTATTAGGGTTTTTACACCGACTTTTGCAAAAATCAAGTTTTAAGCCGACTCGGGTGGAATTGTTTGAATGTAAAACTTTTTATCACCTAAAAATAACCCACTTGAGATAACTTGGGTGTTGCATAATTGTTTTGAGCATTGGTGATCAAGAAAATGCATTTAAAGACAAGAAAACACTAAAAATACTAAGTTTTTAACTTTGACTTTCATTTAAATGTTGACCACCTTGCTCATAAGTAGTTACACACATTAAAACAATCCAAAAACACCACAAAACACACACAAAACCGTGAGTTCAAGGGGGAGGAAGAATAAGAGCATTTTCAAGGTTTTTCAAAGTAATTTTCACATAAAAACTTCATTTCAAGGCCAAATCACTTCATTCAAAGCTTGATTTTGCTTGTTGGGCATCCATTCTACCTATTTCTAGCCTTGGTTTGCATCAAAGGTGAGAGAAAAATTATAGATCTCAAAACTCATATTTTGTGTTTATGCGTATAAATGATTATTGAACCGTTAGAATGTTAATCTGATGTTAGATTATTGCTCCATGCATGCTAGGGATCATTTATAAGCAATACTACAAGATTTGAACGGATGTAGCATATTTATTATTTTTCAGGTATTTAAAGTTGATTAATTTGTTAAATGTTGAATATTTTGAGTTGTGTTGATCGGAATCGATTGCCGTCCATTTCTTAAAGATTGATAATTACGTGGTAGCGCCGTTGTAATGCCGAATTTTCGATTGTGATGTCCGTGCCAAAATCCAAAATTTTCAGCCATGATACACTAGGGTTTTAGGGTCATTGGGCATGATTTGGATGTGTTTTGGTTGGTTTCCGAGGGGACTAATGTAGTTGATTGATTGGGTGAGTGTTTGGAACTGATTTGGAGTTGTTTGGATTAGTAAAATGTAAGATATGATTATTTGAAGTTTAGGTTGTCTTTCTTTAAATTGTTGAATTGAGCCTTTAGATGATTGGGGAGTGTTTGAGTGACTGAATCGTGAGTTGTTAATGGTTAGACTAGGGTTAAATTACGTGTTTCATGTATGTTAAGTTGGATGACCTACTTTGTCATCTAACTTACTTGTTTGTGGTTTAATTAAATATTGATGTTATATTGATATTATATTGATTATTATTGAGTACGGGAATCGGGCACTTTTGTTGCTGATCTCCCTGTTTATTTATTTATTAATGAGTATGGGAATCGGGCACTTTTGTTGCTGATCTCCCAGTTTATTTATTGATTATTGATTACGGGAATCGGGCACTTTTGTTGCTGATCTCTCGGTTTATTTATGTTGAGTCTCATTGTTGTGAGCTTTGATAATGTTGTGTCACCTCGGGAGGCATCCTGGGTTACAGGCACAGTTATCATGGCTACTCCATATCTCGCATGGGCGGAGAGGCCATGGGTGTGGGTCTAGGTCAAGGTACCTCAGGAATTATGTCATTGACTTTTGGAGGGGTTGTTGAGCATGGAATTGGTGTATGGGGCTTCATCAGCAAATGTATCGTATCCTTATTGTGTGTTTACAGTTATTACTATTGTTGCATTTATAATGATTATTGATGTTCATTGTGTGTTTACTGACTCAAATGATTATTCCAAGGAGTTTAGTAGACCTTGCTCGAGATCTATCAGATCCTCGCTGGGCTTATTTTATATAAGCTCACTCTCTATTATTGCATGCATACAGGTGTACTTTCGCAGGATTACGGGTACGTGCCTCCTGAAGATGAGAATGTGGAAAATGTGAATTACGTGGATGAGTCCTATGTTCTAGAGTCTTATCCGTGATGTTGTATATGTTTTATTATCTTGTAAATTAACTTAGTCGACTTTCATATGCTTTGTAGTTCATAATGTAAAAGATGTTGAGAAGATAATGAATTAGTTGATGCTATCTTGTTAGTCTTTCCTTTGTCTTGTTTAGGTTGCTAGGTTGGTATCAAAATATTTTGGCAATGTATATTAAGGTTCATGTATTATGTTGGAACGGAGGCGTATAACAAGGAATATTTATTGTATAATATGGTTATGATGTATGTGTTGTTTTATTGAGAAGTTGTTTGTGGTATAGTTTGTGGAGTTGATGTATGATGTTCTATTGAGGTTGGTTTAGAGCATCGATATCCTATTGACTGTGGTTATACTACCGAAATTCCGTTGCGTCCTGACTAATTATAAGAGGGGTCGAGTTGGGGCGTGAAATTTAAGTGGTATCAGAGCTTGATTAGCTGTCAGCCGGGGTATCCTTGGAATATGGGTAGTGGTCTAAGCATGCAAGTATGTATGAAGTGAAAGAAAAGTGAAATATGTGTTAATATGATTAAATGATTAAGTGATTAAGTGATTATGTGATTTAGTGCTTATGTGATTATGTGATCAATTTGTTTATGTGTTTTATATGAGTTTGTTGTTTAGGTGTTAATAATTGTTTATAACATGTTTACGTGCTATAACTGTGCTAACTCTTTGATTAGTACGATGGCCGGTAGACCGAGGACTCGTGGTAGGCCCGAGATAGTAGATGAGGTTCCTGGCAATGTGGCACAGGGCCGTGATAGGGGTGATGATAGGTTAGGGGCAGCATTGGATCGAATTGCAGATTTGATGGCTGGATAGACCCAGTTGTTAGCGGGTCAGGCTGCTCAGACTCAGGCATTGCAGGCCCAGATACAGAATGTACAGGGTGGTAATCATGGTCGACGTTCTATGAAGGAGTTTCTGGGGGTACTATCCTCCTAGATTTCAGGGAGAGCCTGATGATAGGAAGGCCGAGTCGTGGATTAGTAAGTTAGAGAAAATTTTTGATCCTTTCGGGTACACTGATGAGAGGAAGGTGTGCTGTCTATTTGCTTGATGATGAGGCAGAGGAGTGGTGGCGCACTCTGAGTGCTAGTTGGGAGACCCGGGGTGTTCCGTATGATTGGGATGCCTTTCTGACTACTTTTAGGGATAAGTATGTCCCGAGGGTTGCACGGGAGAGGAGAGAGGCTGAGTTCCTGTCTTTGGTACAGGGGGATTCTTCTGTGGCTCAGTATGAGGCTACATTCACTAGGTTGTCTCGGTATGCACCGGAGTTTGTAGCTATGGAGGAGAGGAAGACCCGTAGATTTATGTTGGGATTGAGGCACGAGATTCAAGATGCAATGGCTTTGAATCGCTATGATATCTTCACTAAGGCTTTTGATGCAGCTTCTAGGTTAGAGAAGAGGAAAGGGGATCAGATTGTCTCTAGTCAGCCTAGTAAGAGGCCGTATCAGCCACAAGGCCAGCAGGTTATATATAGGCCTCCAGTACAGCAGGTTGTCTACAGGCCACCAGCCCAGTAGGGTTCTTATAGGCCACAGGGTCCGCAGAGTTACTATCGGCCTCAGTTTCAGCAGGGCCATATCAGGTTCAAACTCAGTATAGGCCAGCCCAGTCTTAGGGTCAATACAGGCCTAGTGTGGTGAGACCTCAGCAGCAGGCTGGTTTAGCTGCTTATTCAGCTTCTGGTTCTTTAGGAGGCAGTGTCAGTGCTCCAATGCTGCAGTGTGTTTATTGTAAACGTCAGGGCCATATGGAGGCCGACTGTCAAAGAAAGGCAGGGACGTGTTTAGGTTGCGGCAGCAACCAACACCGGGCGAGGGATTGCCCCAGGTATCAGGGTTCTACGGGTCAGCCAGCAGTCCAGGGTTATCAGGGTGGACCTGCAAGCAGTACACCTCAGCAGCAGCGGGCTCAGGCTTGGGCCTACGTAGTGGACTTGGAGGAATTGCCAGAGGCGACAGCAGTGGTAAAAGGTAACTTACTTATTCTCAACCAATTAAATATTATACCTCCTTGAGTGCAACGTGCTAAAATGTAAGTAGAAAGTTTGCCTTATGCGATTAAAGTTAGCATGTGCATCATATCAGTTGGCGACTGAGTAGTATGTGACGCTGAGGTATATGGAATTCCGATTAGGGGTCAAGCTACTTTATGACTATACATTGATTATTGGGATTCTTATTTGGTGATTTTATACGGCATTCTTCCTCGAGATTTATGTATGGAGATTCTTATTCAGCATACTTCTTTGGACATCTTCTATGGTATTTTCTATGCGGTATTCTTATGTGGAATTCTGATACGGTATTATCCGGAGTTCTTATATTGGGATTATTATTTGGTATTCTCGCTTGGTGATCTTGTTCGAAGTTCTCAATTGGTATTCTTGATTGGTGCTCTATTACGGGATCTATGTTTGGCGTTCTTCTTCGGTAGTTTATTTGAGATTCTTATTCAGAAATTCTAGTCAGTGTTCTTATTCAGCGTTCCTATTTAAGCTTCTTGTATGGGGATTTTTATTCGATGATCTTATTTGGTGTTCCTACTTGGTGTTCTTGGTTCGTATTCGGAATTTAGTAATTGGTCTTTCAATCAGTATGTTTGAGTCAGCACCTGAGTTTGTCTTGGGATCGATGCAGAATTGCAAGGACGCAAATGTTTTAAGGAGGGGAGAATGTGAAACCCCAAATTTTTGACCTTATCTCGCTTTGCGTGTTTTATTCTCATTTTGCATGAATTGACCTGTCTATGTGCTACATGACTTAGAATGTGATAATTTTGATATCAATACTCTTAGAACATGCTAAATGTGCATTCATGAAATTTTCATAAAAAATGGAGTCATAAATTTTATCGTCGATTTTCAGTGAATAGTATTTTCAAAACACGTCCGCTAAAATTTTGAAACTGGTCTTTTTAACCCTTCTAGACCTAGCCCATGGACTTTAATAGACCTGTGTTTGATGAAAACGATTTTAAAATCGGCTTAGGAATTTATTAGGGTTTTTACACCGACTTTTGCGAAAATCGAGTTTTAAGCCGACTCGGGTGGAATTGTTTGAATGTAAAACTTCTTGTCACCTAAAAATAACCCACTTCAGATAACTTGGGTGTTGCATAATTGTTTTGAGCATTGGTGATCAAGAAAATGCATTTAAAGACAAGAAAACACTAAAAATACTAAGTTTTTAACTTTGACTTTCATTTAAATGTTGACCACCTTGATCATAAGTAGTTACACACATTAAAACAAGCCAAAAAAAACACAAAACACACACAAAACCGTGAGTTCAAGGGGGAGGAAGAATAAGAGCATTTTCAAGGTTTTTCAAAGTAATTTTTACATAAAAACTTCATTTCAAGGCCAAATCACTTCATTCAAAGCTTGATTTTGCTTGTTGGGCATCCATTCTACCTATTTCTAGCCTTGGTTTGCATCAAAGGTGACAAAAAAGTTCTAGATCTCAAAACTCATATTTTGTGTTTATGCGTATAAATGATTATTGAACTGTTAGAATGTTAATCTGATGTTAGATTATTGCTCCATGCATGCTAGGGATCATTTATATGCAATACTATGAGATTTGAACGGATGTAGCATATTTATTATTTTTTGGGTATTTAAAGTTGATTAATTTGTTAAATGTTGAATATTTTGAGTTGTGTTGATCTGAATCGATTGCCGTTGATTTCTAAAAGATTGATAATTACGTGGTAGCGCCGTTGTAATGCCGAATTTTCGATTGTGATGTCCGTGCCAAAATCCAAAAATTTCAGCCATGATACACTAGGGTTTTAGGGTCATTGGGCATGATTTGGATGTGTTTTGGTTGGTTTCCGAGGGGGCTAATGTAGTTGATTGATTGGGTGAGTGTTTGGAACTGATTTGGAGTTGTTTGGATTAGTAAAATGTAAGATATGATTATTTGAAGTTTATGTTGCCTTTTTTTAAATTGTTGAATTGAGCCTTTAGATGATTGGGTAGTGTTTGAGTGATTGAATTGTGAGTTGTTAATGGTTAGACTAGGGTTAGATTACATGTTTCATGCTTGTTAAGTTGGATGACCTACTTTGTCATCTAACTTAGTTGTTTGTTGTTTAATTAAATGTTGATGTTATATTGATGCTATATTGATTATTATTGAGTACGGGAATCGGGCACTTTTGTTGCTGATCTCCCAGATTATTGATTGATTATTGATTACGGGAATCGGGCACTTTTGTTGCTGATCTCCCTGTTTATTTATTTATTGTTGAGTATGGGAATCGGGCACTTTTGTTGCTGATCTCTCAGTTTATTTATTGATTATTGATTACGGGAATCGGGCACTTTTGTTGCTGATCTCTCGGTTTATTTATGTTGAGTCTCATTGTTGTGAGCTTTGATAATGTTGTGTCACCTCGAGAGGCATCCTGGGTTGCAGGCATAGTTATCATGGCTACTCCCTATCTCGCATGGGCCGAGAGGCCATGGGGTGTGGGTCTAGATCAAGGTACCTCAGGAATTGTGTCATTGAGTTTGGAGCGGTTGTTGAGCATGGAATTGGTGTATGGGGCTTCATCAGCAAATGTATCGTATCCTTATTGTGTGTTTACAGTTATTACTATTGTTGCATTTATAATGATTATTGATGTTCATTGTGTGTTTACTGACTCAAAGGATTATTCCAAGGAATTTAGTAGACCTTGCTCGAGATCTATCAGATCCTCGCTGGGCTTATTTTATATAAGCTTACTCTCTATTATTGCATGCATGCAGGTGTACTTTCGCAGGATTACGGGTACGTGCCTCCTGAAGAGGAGAATGTGGAAAATGTGCCTTACGTGGATGAGTCCTATGTTCCAGAGTCTTATCCGTGATGTTGTATATGTTTTATTATCTTGTAAATTAACTTAGTCGACTTTTATATGCTTTGTAGTTCATAATGTAAAAGATGTTGAGAAGATAATGAATTTGTTGATGTTATCTTGGTAGTCTTTCCTTTGTCTTGTTTAGGTTGCTAGGTTGGTATCAAAATATTTTGGCAATGTATATTAAGGTTCATGTATTATGTTGGAACGGAGGCGTATAACAAGGAATATTTATTGTATAATATGGTTATGATGTATGTGTTGTTTTATTGAGAAGTTATTTGTGGTATAGTTTGTGGAGTGGATGTATGATGTTCTATTGAGGTTGGTTTAGAGCCCCGGTATCCTATTTACTGTTGTTATACAGCCGAAATTCCGTTTCGTCCTGACTAATTATAAGAGGGGTCGAGTTGGGGCGTGACATTTAAGTGGTATCAGAGCTTGATTAGCTGTCAGCCGGGGTATCCTTGGAATGTGGGTAGTGGTCTAAGCATGCAAGTATGTATGAAGTGAAAGAAAAGTGAAATATGTGTTAATATGATTAAATGATTAAGTGATTAAGTGATTATGTGATTTAGTGCTTATGTGATTATGTGATCAATTTGTTTATGTGTTTTATATGAGTTTGTTGTTTAGGTGTTAATAATTGTTTATAACCTGTTTATGTGCTATAACTGTTCTAACTCTTTGATTAGTACGATGGCTGTGAAACCCCACTTTCTTGCTTATCTCGTTTTACGTGCTTTACCTCGTTTTGCGTGCATATAACCTGTTTATGTGCTATAGGACCTAGAAAGTTATAATTTTGATTTCAATACTTCTAATACGTGCTAAATGTGCATTCATGAAATTTTCATCAAAAACGGAGTCAGAAAATTTATCGTCGATTTTCAGTGAATAGTGTTTTCGAAACACGTCCGCTATAATTTTGAAACTGGTCTTTTTAACCCTTCTAGACCTAGTCCACGGACTTTAATAGACCTGTGTTTGATGAAAACGGTTTTAAAATCGGCTTAAGAATTTATTAGGGTTTTTACACCGACTTTTGCGAAAATCGAGTTTTAAGCCGACTCGGGTGGAATTCTTTGAATGTAAAACTTCTTGTCACCTAAAAATAACTCACTTGAGATATCTTGGGGGTTGCATAATTAATTTTAACTTGGTGATCACTAAAATGCAATTAAAGACATTAAAAACACAAAAATACCTATTAAAATAACTTTGACTTTAATTAAAAAAATTGACCTTATAAGCTATTGTCACCTACACACACTCACACAACACAAAAACACCACCACACACACACACATTGCCGAGGGGTTGAGGGAGAAAAGAGAAGAAAGAAAACTCAAGCTTTTCAATCAATTTTTCAAAGAAAAACCTAGTTTTTGTCCGTGAAACTTCGCACCGACTTGGATTCTGCTTGTTGGGCACGCATTGCACGCATTCCTAAGCTTATATCGCATCTAAGGTGAGAGAAAAATTCTAGATCTCAAAATGTCATTTTTGTGTTTTTGCGTATAAATGAAGATTGAACCGTTAGAATTGAAATCTGATGTTAGATTATTGCTCCTTGCATGCTAGGGATCATTATATACTAATACTACGAGTTTCTGTCGGATATAGCATAATTTTTATTTTCCGGGTATTTAATTTTGATTAAAATGTTCAAAGTTGATTTAATTGAGTTGCGTTGCTCGAAATCGATTGCCGTCGATTTCTAAATACTTGATAATTATGTGTTAGCGCTGTTGTAATGCCGAATTTTCGATTACATTGTTTGTGTGGAAATCCGGAAAATCCAGCCATGACGTCATAGGGTTTTAGGGTTATCGGGCATGTTTTGGAGGTGTTATGGTGGATTTCCGAGAGGGCTAATGTAGTAGGTTGAATGGGTGAGTGATAGGAACTGATTTAGCAATGTTTGGATTAGTAGATTGTAAGTTATGAATTTTAGAAGTTAGGTTGTCATTCTTTAATTTCTTGAACGATGCCTTAGATGGTTGGGTGGTGTTCGAGTGATGAATGGTGAGTTGTTGTTGAGTAATTTAGAGTTTAATTATGAATATTATGCATGTCCGGTTAGATGGCCTACTTTGTCATCTAACTACGTTGTTTGATGTTTAATTTAATATTGATGTTATATTGATGTCATATTGATGTTATTGATTGATTATTATTGAATGCGGGAATCGGGCACTCTTGTTGCTGATCTCCCAATTGATTGATCGATTTATGCTTGCATGATGATTGATGAATATGGAGCCTTGGTATGTGTGTGCCACCTCTCGGGCAGCGTCGGGCTGTCGGGTTGAAACCGGCATGACTGCCATAGGCTACCCCCAGCTCGCATGACGGAGATGTCATGGAGGGAAGGGGATAGTGAGGTACCTCGGGTGCGTGAGTAATGGGGAGTTATAAGAAGAACGGTTGAGATCGTGATGGCGTTTGGAGCTACACCAAATAGAGTATCCTTATTGAATGGTCATATAGTTATGTGATGATAGCTTTATTTATGTTATTATTGTTGTTGTGTGTTTACTTGCTCAAAGGACTAAATCCAAGGAGCGTAGTGAATACTGTCGAGATCTATCGGATCCTCACTGGGCTTATGTATATAAGCTCACTCTCTATTAATGCATGTTTCAGGTGTACTTTCACAAGATTACGGGTACGTGCCTCCTGAAGAGGAAAATGTGGAAAATGTGCCTTTTGTGGATGAGTCATATGTTCCCGAGTCTTATCCATGACTTTATATTGTTAAATGTCTTGTATATTAGTTTAATAGACTTTATATGCTTTACGGTTCTTAATGTAATAGATATTGAAAAGATGATGAACCAAATGATGTTAACTTAGCGGTTTCCTTTTGTCTATGGTTAAATTGTAGTTGTGTCTCAACTTACTTTTGAAATGTATGATAAAGTTGAGGTATTGTATGTCATGTTGGAACGGAGGCGTATAACGAGGATGTTTTATTGTATAATATGGTTGTGTTGTATGTTGTTGTTTATATTGAGGAATTACGGGATGTATGATGTTTTATGAGGTTGGTTTAGAACCTCGGAAATCTGTTTACTGTCGTTATGCCGCCGAAATTCCGTTGCGTCCTGACTGATCGTAGGTGGGGTCGAGTTGGGGCGTGACAGTTTAAGTGGTATCAGAGCTCATGTTAGTTGTCAGCCGGGGTATTCTCGGAATGTGGGTAATGGTCTTAGCATGAAATATGTATGAAAGGAAAGAAAAATGAAATATGTATTGGTATGATTAATCGATTAAGTGATTATGTGATTTAAGTGCTTATGTGATTATGTGATCAATTTGATTATGTGTTTTATATGAGTTTGTTATTTATGTGGTAATAGTTGTTTATAACCTGTCTACGTGCTATAACTGTGCTAACTCTTTGATTAGTAGAATGGCCGGTCGACCGAGAACCAGAGGTAGGCCTGAGTTGACTGATGAGACTCCGAGTAACGTGGCACCGGGCCGTGACGGGGGTGATGACCGATTTGGAGCCGCTATGGAGCGGATTGCAGAGTTAGTGGCTAGTCAGGCACAGTTATTAGCAGGGCAGGCTGCCCAGAATCAGGCTATGCAGGCTCAGCTTCTGAATATTCAGGGTGGTAACCACGGGCGTGGTACCCTGAAGGACTTTTTAGGATATCACCCACCGAGATTTCAGGGGGAGCCGGATGATAGGAAGGCGGAGGTATGGATTAGCAAGTTGGAGAAGATTTATGATCCACTTGGCTATACTGATGAGCAGAAAGTCTCTTTTGCCGTGTATTTGTTAGATGACGAGGCAGAGGAGTGGTGGCGCACGGTAAGGACTAGTTGGGCGGCACAGGGTATTCCTTATATTTGGGGTACCTTTCTGATGGCTTTCCGGGCAAAGTATGTCCCGAGGATTTGCAGGGAACGGAGAGAGGCCGAGTTTCTAGCCTTGGTCCAGGGAGATGCTACAGTGGCTCAATATGAGGCCACATTTACTCGATTGTCCCGGCATGCACCGGAGTATGTGGCAGACGAGGAGCGGAGGACTCGCAGGTTTATGTTAGGGTTGCGGCCCGAGATTCAGGATGTGATGGCTCTGAATCGTTATGATATTTTCACTGAGGCTTTTGAGGCAGCTTCTAGATTGGAGAAGAGGAAAGGGGATCAGATTGTCTCCAGTCAGCCTAGTAAGAGGCCGTATCAGCCGCCGGGCCAGCAGGTTTTATATAGGCCTCCAGTACAACAGGTTGTCTACAGGCCACTTGCCCAGCAGGGTTCTTTTAGGCCACAGAGTCAGCAGAGTTATTATCGGCCTCAGTTTCAGCAGAGGCCATATCAGGTTCAGACTCAGTTTAGGCCAGCCCAGTCTCAGGGTCAGTATAGGCCTAGTGTGGTGAGACCTCAGCAGCAGGCTGTATCAGCTGCTTCTTCAGCTTCTGGTTATTCTAGGGGCAGTGCTAGTGCCACATCATCGCAGTGTAATTACTGCAAGCGCTCAGGGCATGTAGAGTCCGACTGCAGGGCAAAGGCAGGGACATGTTTGGGTTGTGGTAGCATCGATCATAGGGTGAGGGATTGCCCTAAGTATGCGAGGACTGAGGATCGGGCAGCGACTCAGGGTTATCAGGGTAGGCCTACGGGCAGTGTACCACAGCAGCAGCGGGTTCAGGCTCGGGCTTATGCAGTTGACTTAGAGGAGATGCCTGAGGAGACTGCAGTTGTGGAAGGTAACTTTCTTATACTTGATCAACTTGTTAAAGTGTTGATTGATTCTGGTGCTACGCATTCTTTCATTACTCCTGCTTGTGTGCAACGTGTTAAATTGCAACCTGAAAGATTGCCTTATGTGGTTGAAATTAGTACCTCTTTGACTGATAAGTATGTTACTGGCTTAGTATGTAAGGATTGTATAATACATGTTAAGGGGTATAATTTTCCTTCGGACCTTATTTTATTTCCTATCCGGGGGTATGATGTTATCTTGGGTATGGATTGGCTTTCTAAGTATGATGCCCAGTTGAACTGTAGAACCAAGGTAGTACAGTTTCGTTTGCCAAATCAGCCAGTAGTTGAGGTAGCGGGTAACCGGGGTGCTAAGACGAGTTTTGTTATCTCAGCAACTAAAGCCGTTAAGTTGGTGAGTAAGGGGTGTTCGGGTTATCTAGCTTATTTGATCAACAAGCCATCTGTTAAGCTACAGCTTGAGGAAGTCCCTATTATCCGGGAATATCCTAATGTATTTCCCGAGGAGTTGCCAGGATTGCCGCCAGATAGGGATATCGAGTTTGTGATTAATCTTGTTCCCGGTACTCAACCTATTTCTAAATCGGCATACCGGATGGCACCAGCTGAGTTGAAGGAGTTGAAGACTCAGTTACAGGAGTTGTTGGAGAAAGGATTTATTCAGCAGAGTTCTTCACCTTGGGGAGCTCCTGTTTTGTTTGTGAAGAAGAAGGATGGTACCTTGAGATTGTGTATAGATTACCGTGGTTTGAATCAGGTGACTATCAAGAATAAATATCCTTTGCCACTGATTGATGAGTTGTTTGATCAACTTCAGGGAGCCAAAGTCTACTCTAAGTTAGATTTGAGGCAGGGGTATTATCAGCTTCAGATTCGCTCAGACGATGTTCCGAAGTCTGCCTTCAGGACTCGGTACGGGCATTATGAGTTTGTTGTTATGCCCTTTGGTTTGACTAATGCACCGGCAGCATTCATGGATCTTATGCATCGAGTCTTTCAGCCGTACTTGGACCAGTTCGTGGTGATTTTTATTGATGATATCTTGGTCTATTCTAAATCTGAATTGGAGCACGAGCAACATCTACGGCTTGTATTAGAGAAGTTGCAGGAGCATCAGTTGTTTGCCAAGTTCAGCAAACGTGAATTTTGGCTGCAACGGATTTCTTTTCTTGGCCATGTTATTACACAGAGTGGTATTTCTGTAGATCCCACTAAGATTGAATCGGTGATGTCTTGGAAGCGGCCAGAGAGTGTTACTGATGTCCGTAGTTTTCTTGGCTTGGCGGGTTATTACCGTAGGTTTGTCAAGGACTTCTCAAAGATTGCGGGGCCACTATCTAAGTTGACTCAGAAACGGACTATCTTTAATTGGGACGAGAAGTGTGAGAGTGGATTTCAGGAGTTGAAAAAGAGGTTAACTACCGCTCCAGTACTTGCTCTACCAGAGGGGACCGATAATATGGTCATTTACAGTGATGCATCCAAGGAGGGCTTGGGATGTGTTCTTATGCAGGATGGCCGAGTTATTGCCTATGCTTCCAGGAAGTTGAAGCCTTATGAGGTGAATTATCCGACTCATGATCTTGAGTTGGCAGCAGTTGTCTTCGCACTGAAAAAGTGGCGTCATTATCTGTGGGGCAGTAAGTTCGAGATTTTCACTGATCATAAGAGTCTTAAGTATTTATTCTCACAGAAGGAGTTGAATATGCGCCAGCGGAGGTGGATGGAGCTTCTTGGAGATTATAATTGTTCTATCAATTATCTGCCTGGAAAGGCAAATGTTGTGGCAGATGCTCTCAGCCGGAAGGCTAGTATTTCTTGTTTGGCTGTCAAGAAGTGGGAGGTTCTTGAGGAGTTTAGTTATTGGAGACCAGAGTTCACTCAGGTTGGGGTGATGTGTTCACATCTCTGTATTCAGCCTTTATTGTTGTCTCAGATCAGGGAAGCTCAGCAGCTTGATGTTAACCTTCAGAAGATCAAGGATCAGATCACGGATGATCAGTCTGACTTTAAAGTGCATGAGGATGGTATTCTTCGGTTTCGGAACAGGGTTTGTGTTCCCGATGAACCGGGCTTGAGACGAGGTATTCTGGAGGAAGCTCATAATTCTAAATATACTATTCATCCTGGTGGGACCAAGATGTATCGGGATTTGAAACAGCATTATTGGTGGAACAACATGGAGAGGGAGGTTGCTCAGTTTGTGTCTAGATGTTTGACTTGTCAGAGAGTGAAAGCCGAACATCAACGACCAGCAGGTTTGCTTCAACCGTTGGCTATACCAGAGTGGAAATGGGAGCATATTACGATGGACTTCGTCACTGGTTTGCCTAGATCACCGAGGGGTAATGATGCAGTTTGGGTTGTCGTGGATCGTTTGACGAAGACAGCTCATTTTATCTCGATGAGGTTAGGAGATGAGGTTACAAAGCTGACGGATCTTTATCTGGATCAGATTGTTAGACTTCACGGTAGTCCATCTAGTATTGTCTCTGATCGAGATCCTCGATTTACTTCTCGTTTGTGGGAGAAACTTCAGGAGACTTTGGGTACTCAGTTGAACTTCAGTACAGCGTATCATCCACAGACCGACGGTCAGTCTGAGCGGACTATTCAGATTCTGGAAGATATGCTTAGGGCTTGTGTTCTGGACTTCGGGAAGAACTGGGAGAAACATCTACCACTTGCCGAGTTTGCCTATAACAATAGTTATCAAGCTACTATTGGGATGGCACCTTTTGCAGCTCTTTACGGTCGTAAGTGCCGTTCACCTTTATATTGGGACGAGGTAGGAGAGATGAAGACTATTGATCCGACTATCATGCCAGAACTTCTTGAGAAGATCGAGAATGTTCAGTTGATCAGGCAGAGAATGCTTACAGCGCAGAGTAGATTCAAGAGTTATGCTGATAAGCGTCGTCGAGACTTGGAGTTTGCAGTTGGAGATCGGGTTTTCTTGAGATTGTCTCCTCGAAAGGGGTTTGTTCGTTATGGTAAAGGTGGTAAGCTGAGTCCGAGATTTGTTGCGCTGTTTGAGATTACTGGCAGGGTTGGTAAGTTGGCATATCGGTTGGCTCTACCGGAAAACTTCTCTAATGTCCACGATGTGTTTCACGTGTCTAATTTGCGGAAATACAATCCGGATCCTTCTCATATTCTTGAGCCAGAGCCGTTACAGCTTCGTGAGAATTTGACTTATGACGAGCGTCCGATTCGTATTCTAGATCAGATGGACCGAGAGTTGAGGTCGAAGAGGATTCCGATGGTTAAGGTGTTGTGGAAGCATCACGGCATTGAGGAAGCTACGTGGGAGAGACGAGATCAGATGCAGCAGCAATACCCAGATCTTTTCCGTACATCAAGTAAGAATTTCGAGGACGAAATTTCTATAAGGGGGGGAGAATGTGAAACCCCACTTTCTTGCTTATCTCGTTTTACGTGCTTTACCTCGTTTTGCGCGCATATAACCTGTTTATGTGCTATAGGACCTAGAAAGTTATAATTTTGATTTCAATACTTCTAATACGTGCTAAATGTGCATTCATGAAATTTTCATCAAAAACGGAGTCAGAAAATTTATCGTCGATTTTCAGTGAATAGTGTTTTCGAAACACGTCCGCTATAATTTTGAAACTGGTCTTTTTAACCCTTCTAGACCTAGTCCACGGACTTTAATAGACCTGTGTTTGATGAAAACGGTTTTAAAATCGGCTTAAGAATTTATTAGGGTTTTTACACCGACTTTTGCGAAAATCGAGTTTTAAGCCGACTCGGGTGGAATTCTTTGAATGTAAAACTTCTTGTCACCTAAAAATAACTCACTTGAGATATCTTGGGGGTTGTATAATTAATTTTAACTTGGTGATCACTAAAATGCAATTAAAGACATTAAAAACACAAAAATACCTATTAAAATAACTTTGACTTTAATTAAAAAAATTGACCTTATAAGCTATTGTCACCTACACACACTCACACAACACAAAAACACCACCACACACACACACATTGCCGAGGGGTTGAGGGAGAAAAGAGAAGAAAGAAAACTCAAGCTTTTCAATCAATTTTTCAAAGAAAAACCTAGTTTTTGTCCGTGAAACTTCGCACCGACTTGGATTCTGCTTGTTGGGCACGCATTGCACGCATTCCTAGGCTTATATCGCATCTAAGGTGAGAGAAAAATTCTAGATCTCAAAATGTCATTTTTGTGTTTTTGCGTATAAATGAAGATTGAACCGTTAGAATTGAAATCTGATGTTAGATTATTGCTCCTTGCATGCTAGGGATCATTATATACTAATACTACGAGTTTCTGTCGGATATAGCATAATTTTTATTTTCCGGGTATTTAATTTTGATTAAAATGTTCAAAGTTGATTTAATTGAGTTGCGTTGCTCGAAATCGATTGCCGTCGATTTCTAAATACTTGATAATTACGTGTTAGCGCTGTTGTAATGCCGAATTTTCGATTACATTGTTTGTGTGGAAATCCGGAAAATCCAGCCATGACGTCATAGGGTTTTAGGGTTATCGGGCATGTTTTGGAGGTGTTATGGTGGATTTCCGAGAGGGCTAATGTAGTAGGTTGAATGGGTGAGTGATAGGAACTGATTTAGCAATGTTTGGATTAGTAGATTGTAAGTTATGAATTTTAGAAGTTAGGTTGTCATTCTTTAATTTCTTGAACGATGCCTTAGATGGTTGGGTAGTGTTCGAGTGATGAATGGTGAGTTGTTGTTGAGTAATTTAGAGTTTAATTATGAATATTATGCATGTCCGGTTAGATGGCCTACTTTGTCATCTAACTACGTTGTTTGATGTTTAATTTAATATTGATGTTATATTGATGTTATATTGATGTTATTGATTGATTATTATTGAATGCGGGAATCGGGCACTCTTGTTGCTGATCTCCCAATTGATTGATCGATTTATGCTTGCATGATGATTGATGAATATGGAGCCTTGGTATGTGTGTGCCACCTCTCGGGCAGCGTCGGGCTGTCGGGTTGAAACCGGCATGACTGCCATAGGCTACCCCCAGCTCGCATGACGGAGATGTCATGGAAGGAAGGGGATAGTGAGGTACCTCGGGTGCGTGAGTAATAGGGAGTTATAAGAAGAACGGTTGAGATCGTGATGGCGTTTGGAGCTACACCAAATAGAGTATCCTTATTGAATGGTCATATAGTTATGTGATGATAGCTTTATTTATGTTATTATTGTTGTTGTGTGTTTACTTGCTCAAAGGACTAAATCCAAGGAGCGTAGTGAATACTGTCGAGATCTATCGGATCCTCACTGGGCTTATGTATATAAGCTCACTCTCTATTAATGCATGTTTCAGGTGTACTTTCACAAGATTACGGGTACGTGCCTCCTGAAGAGGAGAATGTGGAAAATGTGCCTTTTGTGGATGAGTCATATGTTCCCGAGTCTTATCCATGACTTTATATTGTTAAATGTCTTGTATATTAGTTTAATAGACTTTATATGCTTTACGGTTCTTAATGTAATAGATATTGAAAAGATGATGAACCAAATGATGTTAACTTAGCGGTTTCCTTTTGTCTATGGTTAAATTGTAGTTGTGTCTCAACTTACTTTTGAAATGTATGATAAAGTTGAGGTATTGTATGTCATGTTGGAACGGAGGCGTATAACGAGGATGTTTTATTGTATAATATGGTTGTGTTGTATGTTGTTGTTTATATTGAGGAATTACGGGATGTATGATATTTTATGAGGTTGGTTTAGAACTTCGGAAATCTGTTTACTGTCGTTATGCCGCCGAAATTCCGTTGCGTCCTGACTGATCTTAGGTGGGGTCGAGTTGGGGCGTGACAATGGCCGGTAGACCGAGGACTCGTGGTAGGCCTGAGATAGTAGATGAGGTTCCTGGTAATATGGCACAGGGCCGTGATAGGGGTGATGATAGGTTAGGGGCAGCAATGGATCGAATTGCAGATTTGAAGGCTGGACAAACCCAGTTGTTAGCGGGCCAGGCTGCTCAGACTCAGGCATTGCAGGCCCAAATACAGAATGTACAGGGTGGTAATCACGGTCGAGGTTCTATGAAGGAGTTTCTAGGGTACTATCCTCATAGATTTCAGGGAGAGCCTGATGATAGGAAGGCCGAGTCGTGGATTAGTAAGTTAGAGAAAATTTTTGATCCTCTCGGGTACACTGATGAGAGGAAGGTGTGCTGTCTATTTGCTTGATGATGAGGCAGAGGAGTGGTGGCGCACTCTGAGAGCCAGTTGGGAGACCCGGGGTGTTTCGTATGTTTGGGATGCCTTTCTGACTACTTTTAGGGATAAGTATGTCCCGAGGGTTGCACGGGAGAGGAGAGAGGCTGAGTTCCTGTCTTTGGTACATGGGGATCCTTCTGTGGCTCAGTATGAGGCTACATTCACTAGGTTGTCTCGGTATGCACCGGAGTTTG
Organism: Ehretia macrophylla; assembly: GCA_037974665.1. NCBI lineage: Eukaryota > Viridiplantae > Streptophyta > Magnoliopsida > Boraginales > Ehretiaceae > Ehretia > Ehretia macrophylla. Next base: position 43,991,883 of record CM075775.1, read on the forward strand.
TAGCTGTGGAGGAGAAGAAGACCCGTAGATTTATGTTGGGATTGAGGCCCGAGATTCAAGATGCAATGGCTTTGAATCGCTATGATATCTTCACTAAGGCTTTTGATGCAGCTTCTAGGTTAGAGAAGAGAAAAGGGGATCAGATTGTCTCTAGTCAGCCTAGTAAGAGGCCGTATCAGCCACAGGGCCAGCAGGTTATATATAGGCCTCCAGTACAGCAGGTTGTCTACAGGCCACCGGCCCAGTAGGGTTCTTATAGGCCACAGGGTCAGCAAAGTTACTATCGGCCTCAGTTTCAGCAGGGCCATATCAGGTTCAAACTCAGTATAGGCCAGCCAAGTATCAGGGTCAGTACAGGCCTAGTATGGTGAGACCTCAGTAGCAGGCTGGTTCAGCTGCTTATTCAGCTTCTGGTTCTTTAGGAGGCAGTGTCAGTGCTCCGATGCTGCAGTGTGTTTATTGTAAACGTAAGGGCCATATGGAGGCCGACTGTCAAAGAAAGGCAGGGACGTGTTTAGGTTGCGGCAGCAACCAACACCGGGCGAGGGGTTGCCCCAGGTATCAGGGTTCTATGGGTCAGCCAGCAGTCCAGGGTTATCAGGGTGGACCTGCAAGCAGTACACCTCAGTAGCAGCGGGCTCAGGCTCGGGCCTACGTAGTGGACTTGGAGGAATTGCCAGAGGCGACAGCAGTGGTGAAAGGTAACTTACTTATTCTCAACCAATTAAATATTATAACTCCTTGAGTGCAACGTACTAAAATGTAAGTAGAAAGTTTGCCTTATGCGATTAAAGTTAGCATGTGCATCATATCAGTTGGTGACTGAGTAGTATGTGACGCTGAGGTATATGGAATTCCGATTAGGGGTCAAGCTACTTTATGACTATACATTGATTATTGGGATTCTTATTTTGTGATTTTATACGGCATTCTTCCTCGAGATTTCTGTATGGATATTCTTATTCAGCATACTTCTTTGGACATCTTCTATGGTATTTTCTATGCGGTATTCTTATGTGGAATTCTGATACGGTATTATCCGGAGTTCTTATATTGGGATTATTATTTGGTATTCTCTCTTGGTGATCTTGTTCGAAGTTCTCAATTGGTATTCTTGATTGGTGCTCTATTACGGGATCTATGTTTGGCGTTCTTCTTCGGTAGTTTATTTGAGATTCTTATTCAGAAATTCTAGTCAGTGTTCTTATTCAGCGTTCCTATTTAAGCTTCTTGTATGGGGATTTTTATTCGATGATCTTATTTGGTGTTCCTACTTGGTGTTCTTGGTTCGTATTCGGAATTTAGTAATTGGTCTTTCAATTAGTATGTTTGAGTCAGCACCTGAGTTTGTCTTGGGATCGATGCAGAATTGCGAGGACGCAATTGTTTTAAGGAGGGGAGAATGTGAAACCCCAAATTTTTGACCTTATCTTGCTTTGCGTGTTTTATTCTCATTTTGCATGAATTGACCTGTCTATGTGCTACATGACTTAGAATGTGATAATTTTGCTATCAATACTCTTAGAACATGCTAAATGCGCATTCATGAAATTTTCATAAAAAATGGAGTCATAAATTTTATCGTCGATTTTCAGTGAATAGTGTTTTCAAAACACGTCCGCTAAAATTTTGAAACTGGTCTTTTTAACCCTTCTAGACCTAGTCCATGGACTTTAATAGACCTGTGTTTGATGAAAACGGTTTTAAAATCGGCTTAGGAATTTATTAGGGTTTTTACACCGACTTTTGCGAAAATCGAGTTTTAAGCCGACTCGGGTGGAATTGTTTGAATGTAAAACTTCTTGTCATCTAAAAATAACCCACTTCAGATAACTTGGGTGTTGCATAATTGTTTTGAGCATTGGTGATCAAGAAAATGCATTTAAAGACAAGAAAACACTAAAAATACTAAGTTTTTAACTTTGACTTTCATTTAAATGTTGACCACCTTGCTCATAAGTAGTTACACACATTAAAACAAGCCAAAAACACCACAAAACACACACAAAACCATGAGTTCAAGGGGGAGGAAGAATAAGAGCATTTTCAAGGTTTTTCAAAGTAATTTTCACATAAAACTTCATTTCAAGGCCAAATCACTTCATTCAAAGCTTGATTTTGCTTGTTGGGCATCCATTCTACCTATTTCTAGCCTTGGTTTGCATCAAAGGTGAGAGAAAATTTCTAGATCTCAAAACTCATATTTTGTGTTTATGCGTATAAATGATTATTGAACCGTTAGAATGTTAATCTGATGTTAGATTATTGCTCCATCCATGCTAGGGATCATTTATATGCAATACTACGAGATTTGAACGGATGTAGCATATTTGTTATTTTTCAGGTATTTAAAGTTGATTAATTTGTTAAATGTTGAATATTTTGAGTTGTGTTGATCGGAATCGATTGCCATCGATTTCTAAAAGATTGATAATTACGTGGTAGCGCCGTTGTAATGCCGAATTTTGGATTGTGATGTCCCTGCCAAAATCCAAAAATTTCAGCCATGATACACTAGGGTTTTAGGGTCATTGGGCATGATTTGGATGTGTTTTGGTTGGTTTCCGATGGGGCTAATGTAGTTGATTGATTGGGTGAGTGTTTGGAACTGATTTGGAGTTGTTTGGATTAGTAAAATGTAAGATATGATTATTTGAAGTTTAGGTTGTCTTTCTTTAAATTGTTGAATTGAGCCTTTAGATGAGTGGGTAGTGTTTGAGTGATTGAATTGTGAGTTGTTAATGGTTAGACTAGGGTTAGATTACGTGTTTCATGCATGTTAAGTTGGATGACCTACTTTGTCATCTAACTTAGTTGTTTGTTGTTTAATTAAATATTGATGTTATATTGATGTTATATTGATTATTATTGAGTACGGGAATCGGGCACTTTTGTTGCTGATCTCGCAGATTATTGATTGATTAATTATTGATTACGAGAATCGGGCACTTTTGTTGCTGATCTCCCTGTTTATTTATTTATTATTGAGTATGGGAATCAGGCACTTTTGTTGCTGATCTCCCGGTTTATTTATTGATTATTGATTACGGGAATCGGGCACTTTTGTTGCTGATCTCTCGGTTTATTTATATTGAGTCTCATTGTTGTGAGCTTTGATAATGTTGTGTCACCTCGGGAGGCATCCTGGGTTGCGGGCACAGTTATCATGGCTACTCTCTATCTCGCATGGGCAGAGAGGCCATGGGGTGTGGGTCTAGGTCAAGGTACCTCAGGAATTGTGTCATTGAGTTTGGAGGGGTTGTTGAGCATGTAATTGGTGTATGGGGCTTCATCAGCAAATGTATCGTATCCTTATTATGTGTTTACAGTTATTACTATTGTTGCATTTATAATGATTATTGATGTTCATTGTGTGTTTACTGACTCAAAGGATTATTCCAAGGAGTTTAGTAGACCTTTCTCGAGATCTATCAGATCCTCGCTGGGCTTATTTTATATAAGTTCACTCTTTATTATTGCATGCATAAAGGTGTACTTTCGCAGGTTTACGGGTACGTGCCTCCTGAAGAGGAGAATGTGGAAAATGTGCCTTACGTGGATGAGTCCTATGTTCCAGAGTCTTATCCGTGATGTTGTATATGTTTTATTATCTTGTAAATTAACTTAGTCGACTTTTATATGCTTTGTAGTTCATAATGTAAAAGATGTTAAGAAGATAATGAATTAGTTGTTGCTATGTTGATAGTCTTTCCTTTGTCTTGTTTAGGTTGCTAGGTTGGTATCAAAATATTTTGGCAATGTATATTAAGGTTCATGTATTATGTTGGAATGGAGGCGTATAACAAGGAATATTTATTGTATAATATGGTTATGATGTATGTGTTGTTTTATTGAGAAGTTGTTTGTGGTATAGTTTGTGGAGTTGATGTATGATGTTCTATTGAGGTTGGTTTAGAGCCTCGGCATCCTATTTACTGTCGTTATACTGCCGAAATTCCGTTGCGTCCTGACTAATTACAAGAGGGGTCGAGTTGGGGCGTGACATTATCCTTCCCGGGAGAAGGCGTTAGAGTTAGAGGTTGGGGAGGGGATCAAGAGATTGAATAGAAGAAGATGGAGGGTTGCTCGTACTCGCTTTCACCTGTTATATGCAACTACACTAGGTACCTCCCTAGAGCTTGGTCATCCCAAATGAGCTGAGCTACGAAGTTTGGCACTCATGAGGATGCAACTGTGTCAGAAAGGGCATTCTCGCTAATCTATATATGAGAATTGGGTCACCGCGGCAGAGCTTCAATCGAAATAGTGATTCTTTGGCCAGGTTTGCTTATCCAACCCTCGAGTTTAAGGCATCTCATTAGGTGGCTTAATAATGGAAGAATCTCAATAGTAGCCTAACCTACGGGGTTTAGTCACCGGAGTAGCATTAGTCAACTTCCTTTCTTTGACCATGGGATCAATTGTAAACAAGTATGCCGTACCATGAGCATCTACACTGCCTGAAAGATGGAAAGATCCTACCCCCCATCTCTTTATCCAGAATGGTGTAACTAACGGGCAAAGAGCTTCATCAGGGGACTTTAAGTTACCTTTCCTTATTGGCGACAGAAGACCCCAAAACTGGGATTAACCCAACCTTATATATATAGTAGTAGCGACAATCAAGAACAAGACTGATTACTTCTCCCTATAGATTCGACTGTAGCCAATTTGCTTCCTTACACTAACGCAGCTCCAAGAGCTATATTAAGCAGGAAGGCCCGTAGGTCAAGAGTAGAAGGACAAGACAGAACCGCAAGAGCAGATCTATGCCAATTTTACAGGGTTTGATAAACTTTTTCGATTGAGAACACTTCTTTGGTAGCATCGCCTTCACCCAACAATTGTTGACGACTTTCTAAGACTGAGTGAGGGTTTAGGCTTTTTGGTCTCAGATCTGGTTTAGTGGACAAATATTAGCTGGCCTACACGTGCTAACGCGCATTACTATGCGAGAAAACGGAATGAGCGCTAACGCGTTCCGGCTTTCGAGCCCGCCTACACTTGCTTCGTAACTTGCTCCTACACTTGCTGAGCTGGCTCATTTCTATGAGCAAGCTTGGTCCATTGTGGGTACCGATGTGGTTAGAGCTGTTAAGTCATTTTTCCATTCGGCAAATCTTCTCAAAGAGTGTAACTCCACCATCTAATCCACCTGATTTGCCTGCTACTCATCCTATGCCTCTTACTTAGCTTGAGTCATCTCAGTTATTGCATCTTGTAGGCCTTCTTTGTAGCTCACTCAGGGTGGGGAAAATAGTATTCCGATGAAAGGATCCCTGCCCTACCTGCTGATGACTAGCTATTACCTCCTATTGATCCCCTGCCTCCGGGTCATGAATCAATCCGTCATTCCCCAACCGCTCATCTTCTCTCATGGCAGAGAACAGAAAGAAAGGCTTGCTACCATTACAGAAAGATGGCGTTCGTCATCCTTATGTTGTAGGTCTCTTGATGGTTCGTCCCGGTGAACAGATCAATGATCTTATGATTGATACCTACTTTAGTGAAGACTACTCTATAATCTTGGATTCCTTTGAAGAAAGGAGTACTAAGGTACTTTATGACTTGGTATTAAGGATCTCAATGATTGTTAGACAAGAACAAGAACCTTTAACTATTTACTTCCACAACTTATCTAGATTCGATGGAATTTTCTTGCTTAAGCACCTATCATATCATCACAAGAGCTACAAGCTAAAACCACTGATGAGGAACCGTATGGTTTACGAATTAGCTGTCTATTCTGGTAAGAAGCTGTTATTCCGCTTCAGAGACTCCTTGAATCTACTTCCTCGAAATCTTAGGCTTAATCGCTCTTACGTTACTTCATAACTCAATAGTATTCTCATAAAAAAGCTAGAAAGATCGAGCCGATTAGTCTGCCCTATTGATAGGCTAAAGCATAGCTGCTCGAGAACTCACGAACTAAAGATGCTACGTGAGGCTTCATATGCGAATACAAGGGCCAACCCATTATGACTAATGAAGGCTTCATCTTGCTTGATTGTTATTGCTGAATTCGCGAGTGTAAGTATAATTGGCTGTTGCTATGGATACATCACTACCAGCTTCTTCTCTTTTAAGATACCCCTCATATGCAACCAGCTTATCATGCAACTCCTCAAAGGTGATGGGATTTTATCGTGCACGAACCGCTGCTGCAATCTCCTTAAACTCAAGGCCCAGGCCATTGAGAGCATGAATAATGAAATCGTCCTCTGCCAATGGTGCATCTGTTACGCCATAACCCGGCCTATAAAGTTTAGACTAGGGTGTGATCTAACCATTCAAGTCACATCTCGTACTTAACCGTTCATGAAGATTTAACACTTAACGTTTTGGCCCAAAACTCCAAAATTTTCTAGAAAACCAGCAGCATAACGACTGTAATTGGGCTCTTTTGGTTTGACCTAATTCTCTAACGCCTTAAAATTTACCATCTCAAATTCATTTCCAACTAAGATTACTATTTATCATCAATTGAAATGCATACTGGTTGTCTTCTCGTTTGATTAATAACCTAGCATGATACTATGTCTCGTTCTTTTGTTAATCCTCGTTACAAAAGAACCTGTTGATCTTAGCTTAATAACATGTACCTACTTAAGATTTGGTTGGTTCATTTTACTTAACATTTACCTAATACTTCATAATCCTATTATAGGTACTAGCAGTAATAATAGCAAAACGATCATAGTAGTGTCTAGTGTCTGTCTAGTTAATATCAGTAAAATTAGACCCCAAATTACAACGGGGGTCTTTTACATTACACATCAAGCAACATAAAAAAAGATAGTCTTCAAGTAGCATAGTTCACAAATAGCCGTAATCACGCAAGGCACATAGGACAGGCAATCATTCCAAGGAATCATCGTTAGGCACATCGTCCTCAGGTACCTGTTCTTGATCTTCTTCACCTGAGATGATAAAAGAGGGTGAGTCCTTATGAACTCAGCGAGGGAGAACGAGAAATAGGTTTTGAAACTTATTTTTTGGTTCAACTTATAAAAATCCTTTTGCAAGCATGAATATAACACAATTAAGTACATAACAATAATATAAAGTAAAATAACACAATTACCAGTCTTTCCTCCCCGAGGTTCTCTAGGAACCAAGCGGGAGTACTTATACATATAGAAAAAGAATACGGTGAGCTTTTGCTCTCAATTGTTGCGACTGACTTCAAATCATCCTCTTAACACGCCAAGTGGGTCTACTCCGGATGAACCCCGAAATCCTACGACCCAACTCTCCGAGGAAGTCTAGCCCCCAAGCGAGAGAGGGAATTGGTACTATGGTAGTCACGGTTGCACCGGCAAGCCCGATGCCGCCCGGTGTGCGTGAACGCTACCATGCCAGAATGAAAGGTTGCAATCTTGTATGCAATACACATTTATGACATTTAATATATCACATTAGGAGGACAACAAAGTAGGTTGCCTCCGGACAGTCATAAGATTGCACATTGACAAGTAAACAAGCGAGGCACGAATAGACAAGTAATTTCACTTGAAAAGCATATGGAGTTATATGAACATTAAACGGGCAGCCATGTAACGCACGTAAATCAGGTCATATAACTCATTTCAACGTCCACGTAATCAAATAATAAGGTTATTCAACATGCAACAATAATCTACGTGGTTCGGATGCAAGAAGGGCCTATTTGTCAACATGCAACAAATCAATATCACATTTAGGGCTATAAGGCATCTATGGGCAGCCTACTAAACATATAATTACACTCAATATTCAAAGGATCAACACTTAGCAAGTTCGCCTAGTTACTAGGGTTTCCATTTCGTGCTTACCCGTGCAATTAAGCCCCAAGTCAACTCAAAGTCAATCTCAAGCCAAGCATCAATTAATCCAAACATCCCCAAGTACTCAAAACAGTCCACACAACATCCCAATGCCATAATCCCAAGCAATTAATACCACAAGAGAAGTTACAACAAATCTTCTAAGCATATAACTAAATGAAACCTTCACTGCAATAGGCTGTTTTCTCACAATCATTAAGACAATCAAATAATCTCCAATTCTAGTGAATAAGATGTCAAATTAAAGCTTAAGAAGTGAAATAAAATCAGAAACAAACCTTGCATCATTTGGAGTTCGGGATCAATAGTTATAGCCAAAACAGTGGGATAGCACAAAACTGTCCAGATTTGCACACATTTAAATAATTGACGTTTTTGAGGTCCTTAGGTTCAGATTTAACCTTAGTCCATTTCTGACAAAAATGTCCAGAACGGAAAAATCTAGCAGCATACCAAATTTCATGTATTTGGGACATCATTTACTAAGTCAAATCAGGTTCATTCTACAAGGTCAGTGCATCTGCCAAAACCTGCTTCATTTTTCCAGATGTCCAGATTTGGACACATTTTAATGATTTGCCATTTTGAGGACCTTAGAGTTGAAATTAGCTTTGGCCTATTTCTATGAACAATGTTTACCACTGGCAAAACTAGTCACCTGTCAATTTTCATGCATTTTCAACATCATATGCCTATCCAAACTCACCTTGAAACAACAAGTCAGAGAGCTGTCACACAATCCGATTTCACCTATCATCATTTTCAAGCCAAAACCTTGCCATGCATGGTTGAGGAAGCTTATGAACAGACATATATCTCAAATGCAGAAGCAAAGACATACATTTAAGAGCATGCATGTGGATTTTTGAAGGATTTTCAAAAGGTTTTAGCCCTCACCTTAGCAAATCAACAAGAAGATGCAAAAAACTTTGATGAAGCTCAAATTCTTCTTCTTCCTTGCTTAGCCGAGATTCCAACTCAATTTTCTCTGTTTTTCTTAGCTTAGTGGCCAAGCTCTTAGTACATGCATGTGGTTAGAACAAGAAGAAAAGAAATGGTAGCTAGGAAACCTACGTAGGCCGAAAATGGTAAGTCAAAAGCTTGCATGTGAGTTTTCTTGCAACCTAGCTAGCTTGGTTGAGTTCCTTTGCTTGTGGCTTGCCTTGATTAACTATGGTATGATGAAGATGAGCTATGAAGGTAAGAAACTCAGCCAAGGCTGAGAGAGACAGAGAATAATGAGAGGGAGAGAGAGAAATGTGAGGAGAAAGAAAGAATGAAGAAAAAAAATGAAAGGCTTTGAAAGAAATGATGCTAATGTCGGCCTAGGGCCTTGCAATTTCAGATTTTTGTGTCTTCAAGGAGCAATTTTTGAATCCTTATCATGGACAATTGAGGATGGGTCGAGAATGGTGCATTAGGGAGAGTTTTTGAGCCATTTTTTTATGCATTGTGTCATTAAATTGTCATAGAATGTTTGAAAAATAATTTTGAAATTGGATTGCATGTACAAGGCTCCTAGTGGTCGGCCAAAGAGGTGTTCAAATGTGAATTTTTTTTGTTTTGTGCAAGGCTTATTTTAATGTGTGTTTGGGATATGCAAAGAATAAAGAATGTCTAGCTTTTTGTGAGATTTTGTCTTCTAGTGGGTTGAATAAGTAGTTTAATAATAGTTAGTGGATTTTGTAGGATTGATTAATGACCTAGTGCTTCGTGTAAGATGCTTTCTTGATTAACGTGAGGGCATACTTTTCTAGGTCTAGGGCAAGCACTACGAGGTAGGACACGAACTACGAGACGAATGTACATTTTTCTAGTAAATGCACGCAACCCTAAATGAATGTATGTAATTCAATGCATGGCACACAAAACGAACACAATTCTTAAACCTAGGTCAAGGCACACAAATCTAGATTAAGGCACACAAAATGAGGTATCGCACGCAAATCGAGGTCGGGCCTCACATCTTCCCCTCCTTAAAAGAATTTCGTCCTGAAATTCAATATTACCTTTGAAATAAAACTGGATATTGCTGCTCCATCTGGTCTCGCCTTTCCCACGTTGCTTCTTCAACTCCATGATGATCCCACGGCACCTTCACCATCGGTATAGTTTTTTTGCGCAACTCCCAATCTTGCTGGTCTAGGATCCGAATGTGCTTCTCCTCGTAAGACAAGTTCTCCCGAAGCTGCAACGGCTCTGGCTCCAAGATATGCGACGGATCAGGATGATACTTCCGCAGCATCGAAATATGAAAGACGTCGTGAATATTGGAGAGGTTTTAGGGTAGTGCCAGGCGATACGCCAATTTGCCAACCTTCTCAATTATCTCAAATGGTCCTACAAACCTCGGGCTCAACTTTTCACCCTTGCCATGTTTAATTAGTCCCCTCCGAGGTGATATCTTCAAGAACACCTTGTCACCAACCTCAAACTCTAGGCTCCGTCTCCGTCTGTCTGCATAACTCTTCTGCCTGCATAACTCTTCTTCCTGCTTTAGGCGGTAAGCATCTGTTTCTGGATGAGGTGGATATTATCAACAGTCTTCATAAGTTCAGGTAGAAGGGTCGGGTCAAAAGTCTTCGTCTCACCTACTTCATCCTACTAAATTGGGGATCGACACTTACGTCCATACAATGCCTCAAATGGGGCCATCCCGATAGTAGCCTGATAACTATTATTATAAGCGAACTCCGCTAGAGATAGATATTTCTCCCAACCTTTTCCGAAATCTAAAACACACGCCCTTAGCATATCCTCCTGAATTTGAATAGTTCTCTCCGATTGTCCGTCAGTCTGAGGGTGATAAGCCGTGCTGAAACTCAACTTCGTTCCCAAAGCTTCTTGCAATCTCTTCCAAAATCGGAAAGTAAAACGAGGATCCATATCCGATACAATACTCACAAGCATCCCGTGCAATCTTACAATCTCCGTCACATACATATCTCCCAATTTCTCAGGACTATCCTCCTTGTTCATCGGTAAGAAGTGCGCTGACTTAGTCAATCTATCCACTATAACCCAAATGGCGTCATGAGCCTTTTGTGGCCTGGGCAGGTCCATAACAAAGTCCATAGTTATATGTTCCCATTTCCATTAAGGAATCTCCAATGGCTGAAGTAAACTTGCGGGTTGTTGATGTTCTGCTTTGACTCTCTGGCAAGTCAAACACCGTGCCACAAACTCCACAATCTCTCTCTTCATGTTATTCCACCAATTGTATTGCTTCAAATCCCGGTACATCTTTGTTCCGCCGGGGTGAATAGTATATCTTGAATTATGGGCTTCTTCAAGAATCTTCTTTTTCAGCTCTGACTCATTGGGAACACAAATCCGATTCCTAAACCTCCAAACACCATCATCATGAAACTTGAAATCTGCGTTGCTTTCTTTAATCTTCTGAAATTGTTGGTCCTTATGTTGAGCCTCTCATAATTTAGACAACAAGATCGATTGAACTTGCGTAGTGGCAAAAAGTAACCCTTTCCGAGTCAATTGTGGTTTCCACAAAAATGCTTCCTCCAATAACTCCTGCACCTTGACTTCCAGTTTTGCCATGCTCGCTTTCCTACTTAAGGCATTTGCAACTATAATTGCTTTACCGGGTACATAATTGATTGTGCAGTTATAATCATCCAAAAGCTGCATCCACCGCCTTTGCCTTATATTCAACTCTTTTTGTGAGAACAAGTATTTCAAGCTTTTGTGATCAATAAATACCTCAAACTTGTTACCCCACAAATAATGCCTCTATTTCTTAAGTGCAAACACAATAGCCGCTAACTCCAAATCATGCGTCGAGTAGTTCAATTCATACGGCTTTGGTTTCCTAGAAGCATATGCAATCACTCTTCTATTTTACATCAGCACACAACCCAATCCTTCCTTCGAAGCATCACTATAGATTACAAAACCTTGACTTCCTTCAGGCAATGCAAGAACAGGTACGGTGGTCAATCTTTTCTTCAACTCTTGAAAGCTGTTCTCACACTTATCATCCCACACGAACTTTGTTTTCTTTTGAGTGAGCTTTGTAAGCGGTCCTGCAATCTTAGCAAAATCCTTCACGAACCTCCAATAATAGCCGGCTAGACCAAGAAAACTCCAAACCTCCGTAACATTTTCCGGCTTCTTCCAAGACATTACTGCTTCTATCTTTGCTGGATCTACTGCTATTCCCTCTTGTTATATGATATGCCCCAAAAATGCAATCTGCTACAACCAAAATTCGCACTTGCTAAACTTTGCATACAATTGATGCCCTCGAAGTTTCTGTAGTATCAACCACAGATGTTGTTCATGCTCCGCCTCGGATTTCGAGTATACCAAGATATCATCAATGAAGATTACCACAAATTGGTCCAAGTAGGGTTGAAATACCCTGTGCACCAAATCCATAAAAGCTGCAGGGGCATTAGTTAGACCAAAAGGCATCACCACATATTCATAATGCCCGTATCTTGTCCTAAAAGCCGTTTTAGGCACATCTTCTTTTTTGATCCGTAATTGATAGTACCCTTGCCTCAAGTCGAGTTTCGAATACACTTTGGCCCCTTGAAGTTGATCAAACAACTCGTCGATCAGAGGAAATGGGTATTTATTCTTGACAGTCACTTGGTTCAATCCTCGATAATCAATGCATAGCCTCAACGTTCTGTCTTTCTTCTTCACAAATAGAACTGGTGCACCCCACGGTGAAGAACTTGGTTGAACAAACCCCTTCTTCAACAATCCTTGCAATTGGTCCTTCAATTCTTGTAGCTCGACTAGTGCCATACGATAAGGAGCTTTAGATATTGGCTGGCAGCCAGACAGTAGCTCTATAACGAACTCGATCTCCCGATTTAGGGGTAAACCGGGAAATTCTTCTAGAAACACATCCGCATAGTCTTTGATCACTGGCATCTCCTCCAACTTAGCTTTATCCGACGACTTATTGATGAGGTAAGCTAAGTATCCACTACACCCTTTTCTCAAGGACTTCACTGCTTTCGTAGATGAAATGATGGAACTCTCGGTGAAATCTCTTCGACCTATTACCTCCAGTATTAGTTGATCAGGTACCCAAAATGTTATAATATTCGCCCGGCAATCTAGTTGGACATGATGTTTTGCTAGCCAGTCCATCCCTAAAATGACTTCATAGTCTTGAAAAGGTAATACAATAAGATTGGCTGAGAATTCTCTATCCTTAATTTGGATTTTACATGCTTTACAAGCTGAGCTAATAACAAGTTTAGAACCCATCGGAGTACCAACTTCTACTTTGTATGGCAAACATACAACTTTCAGTTTCACACGTTCCACACATAAGGGAGTAATAAATGAATGAGTAGCACCCGGATCAATTAGCACCCTAACAGGTTGATTCAGTATCAAGAATGTACCTTCAACAATAGCGATCTCATCTGGAAGCTCCTCGCACTCGATAGAATAAGCTCGAGCCTAGACTTTGGGAAATGGAGTCTTGCCTCTACCAACTGGTTTACCCTGATTCTGTCCTGCCTACCATTTAGGGCAATCCTTGATCTAATGCTGATCACTGCCACATCTCACACATTGTCCTGACTTCTTCCAGCACTGGGCCTCGATATGACCCTTCTTGTCACAGTAAGAACAGTTGATAGACTGAGTAGCAGGTGAACTACTTGTGGATCCACGGGTAGAAGGGGCTGATGGCGCTTTCATCAGACCACAGTTATTCACTAGTCTGCTCTGACTCTGGCCCTGATTACGACTCTGACTCTGGAATTTCCTTTGCTGACTTGGAGGCTGGTATGGTTTCTTGTTCGACTGACTCGAACCGGCTCTATCAAGTTTTATCTTCTCAACTCGAGAAGCAGCAGCAAAGAGAGCAGAATAGGTATCAAAGTCATGAGAAGCCAACTGGTCCTGAATCTCTGGCCTCAATCCAGTCATAAATTTCCACATCTTTGCCTCCGGAGTACTAACCATATATTGAGCATAACGAGACAGTCGGTTAAAACGAGCCTTGTACTGGCCCACCGTCATGTTACCCTGGGTCAAGCGCATGAACTCCTCAATCTGCCTCTGCCTGGAAACTGCAGGTACATATTTTTCCTTGAATGCCTTAACGAAATTACCCCACAAACGAGGTGTCTGATTAGTTTCCCACAGTGCCTCCACAGTGTGCCACCAATGTTCAACATCTCCGTGCAACAGAAACACAACAAACTCCATCTTTTCTTCATCTGTATAATGACAATCTTCTCGATCTCGGACAGCCAACCCTCAGCTTTCTCATCATCAGCTTCCCCATGGAATTTAGACGGGCGAAAGTCAAGGAACTCCCTCATTCTGCTATGTCTCCCATGGTTACCATCATTTCTGTTGTTGTTGTTGTTGGCCTTACGTGCATCTTGGCACTCTATCACTCGTGATATGCAATCCATGGCATTTGCCATCATGTTAAACATAGCTATACTAGGATTAGTTTGATAGGCATCTCCGGTCTCTTGAGGTTCATCGCTCCTATTAGTAGTGTAGGTACTAGGGCTAGCCATCTATAGGCACAAATTACGATGCACATTTTATTGAAATACAACAACATAAATTTAATGCATAAGATATGCAACATAACATAGATACATAACTCCAGAAATAATTAAGACATGTTAAACACTTAAGCACATAGAACATAGAAGGCACATTGAACATTATTACATAATAACATATAAACAAGTCATCCTAATTATCTTAGGGCTCTACCCATGGTCCGAGAGTTAAACCCAACTTAAGCAATCTAAGCTCTGATACCATTCTTATATAAGGTGTCACGCCCCAACCCGGCCTATAAAGGTTAGACTAGGGTGTGATCTAAACATTCAAGTCACGTCTCGTACTTAACCGTTCATGAGGATTTAACACTTAACGTTTTGGCCAAAAACTCCAAAATTTTCTAGAAAACAAGCAACATAACGATTGTAATTGAGCTCTTTTGGTTTGACCTAATTCTATAACGCCTCAAAATTTACCATCTCAAATTCATTTCCAACTAAGATTACTATTTATCATCAATTGAAATGCATACTGGTTGTCTACTCATTTGATTAATAACCTAGCATGATACTATGTCTCGTTCTTTTGTTAATCCTCGTTACAAAAGAACTTGTTGATCTTAGCTTAATAACGTGTACCTGCTTAAGATTTGGTTGGTTCATTTTACTTAACCTTTACGTAATACTTCATAATCCTATTATAGGTACTAGCAGTAATAATAGCAAAACGATCATACTAGTGTCTAGTGTCTGTCTAGTTAATATCAGTACAACCCAAAATTAGACCCCAAATTACAACGGGGGTCTTTTACATTACACATCAAGCAACATAAAAAAAGATAGTCTTCAAGTAGCATAGTTCACAAATAGCCGTAATCACGCAAGGCACATAGGACAGGCAATTATTCCAAGGAATCATCGTTAGGCACATCATCCTCAGGTACCTGTTCTTGATCTTCTTCACCTGAGATGATAAAAGAGGGTGAGTCCTTATGAACTCAGCGAGGGAGAACGAGAAATAGGTTTTGAAACTCATTTTTCGGTTCAACTTATAAAAATCCTTTTGCAAGCATGAATATAACACAATTAAGTACATAACAATAATATAAAGTAAAATAGCACAATTACCAGTCTTTCCTCCCCGAGGCTCTCTAGGAACCAAGCGGGAGTACTTATACATATAGAAAAAGGATACGGTGATCTTTTGCTCTCAGTTGTTACGGCCGACTTCAAATCATCGCCTTAACACGCCAAGTAGGTGTACTCCGGATGTACCCCGAAATCCTACGACCCAACTCTCCGAGGAAGTCTAGCCCCCAAACGAGAGAGGGAATTGGTACCATGGTAGTCACGGTTACACCGACAAGCCCGATGCCGCCCAGTGTGCATGAACACTACCATGCAAGAATAAAAGGTTGCAACTTTGTATGCAATGCACATTTATGACATTTCATATATCACATTAGGAGGACAACAAAGTAAGTTGCCTCCGGATAGTCATAAGATTGCACATTGACAAGTAAACAAGCGAGGCACGAATAGACAAGTAATTTCACTTGAAAAGTATATGGAGTTATATGAACATTAAATGGGTAGCCATGTGACGCATGTAAATCATGTCATATAACTCATTTCAACGCCCATGTAATCAAATAATAAGATTATTCAATATGCAACAATAATCTACGTGGTTCGGATGCAAGAATGGCCTATTTGTCAACATGCAACAAATCAATATCACATCTAGGGCTATAAGGAATCTACGGGCAGCCTACTAAACATATAATTACACTCAATATTCAAAGGATCAACACTTAGCAAGTTCGCCTAGTCACTAGGGTTTCCATTTCGTGCTTACCTGTGTAATTAAGCCCCAAGTCAACTCAAAGTCAATCTCAAGCCAAGCATCAATTAATCCAAACATCCCCAAGTACTCAAAATAGTCCACACAACATCCCAATGACACAATCCCAAGCAATTAATACCACAAGAGAAGTTACAACAAATCTTCTAAGCATATACCTAAATGAAACCTTCATTGCAATAGGCTGTTTTATCACAGTCATTAAGACAAGCAAAAAATCTCCATTTCTAGTGAATAAGATGTAAAATTAAAGCTTAAGAAGTGAAATAAAATCAAAAACAAACCTTGCATCATTTGGAGTTCGGGATCAATAGTTATAGCCAAAACAGTGGGATAGCACAAAATTGTCCAGATTTAAACACATTTCAATAATTGACGTTTTGGAGGTCCTTTGGTTCAGATTTAGCCTTAGTCCATTTCTGACAAAAATGTCCAGAACTGAAAAGTATAGAAGCACCCCAAATTTCATATATTTTGGACATTATTTACTAAGTCAAATCTGGTTCGTTCTACAAGGTCAGTGCATTTGCCAAAACCTGCTTCATTTTTCCCGATTTTCAGATTTGGACACATTTTAATGATTTGCCATTTTGAGGACCTTACAGTCGAAATTAGCTTTGGCCTATTTCTGCAAAAAAATGTTTAAAACTGGCAAAACTAGTCACCTTCCAATCTTCATGCATTTTCAACATCATTTGCCTAGCTAAACGTACCTCGAAACAACAAGTCAGAGAGTTGTCACACAATCCGATTTCACCTATCATCATTTTCAAGCCAAAACCTTGCCATGCATGGTTGAGGAAGCTTATGAACACACATATATCTCAAATGTAGAAGCAAAGACATACATTTAAGAGCATGCATGTGGATTTTTGAAGGATTTTCAAAAGGTTTTAGCCCTCACCTTGGCAAATCAACAAGAAGATGCACAAAACTTTGATGAAGCTCAAATTCTTCTTCTTCCTTGCTTAGCCGAGATTCCAAATCTTTCTCTATTTTTCCGAGCTTAGTAGCCAAGCTCTTAGTACATGCATGTGGTTAGAACAAGAAGAAAAGAAATGGAAGCTAGTAAACTTACCTAGGCCGAATATGGTGAGTCAAAAGCTTGCATGTGAGTTTTCTTGCAACCTAGCTAGTGTGGTTGAGTTCCTCTGCTTGTGGCTTTCCTTGATTAACTATGGTATGATGAAGATGAGCTATGATGGTAAGAAACTCAGCCAAGGCCGAGATAGAGAGAGAAGAATGAGAGGGAGAGAGAGAAATGTGAGGAGAAAGAAAGAATGAAGAAAAAAAATGAAAGGCTTTGAAAGAAATGATGCTAATGTCGGCCTAGGGCCTTGCAATTTCAGATTTTTGTGTCTTCAAAGAGCATTTTTGAATCCTTATCATGGACAATTGAGGATGGGTCGAGAATGGTGCATTAGGGATAGTTTTTGAGCCATTTTTTTATGCATTGTGTCATTAAATTGTCATAGAATGTTTGAGGAATAATTTTGAAATTGGATTGCATGTACAAGGCTCCTTGTGGTCAGCCAAAGAGGTGTTCAAATCTAAATTTTTTTGTTTTGTGCAAGGCTTATTTTAATGTGTGTAACGCCCCAATCCCTCACAAGACCGGATGCTCTAATAACCAAGCTATTTTCAACCCAATTCCAACCCAGTCTCAAAATTTTAGGGAAAAACGGACAGAGTTTCCTCTGTATCGCAGACATTTTTCAAACCTGTAAATGCTCAATAAAGCCACAACATAACAAGACATTCATTTATAACTAAAGATCTTAGCTTTAAGGCCATCCGAGCCTTAAGACATACAAACAGTTTAGATACAGACAAGCATGCATTCATAACTTAATTTCTTTACAAAACCGCTTATCATGCCACTCCATGATAGCTTTTAAGTATTCTTAGAAATTGAAAACAACCAGTCATTCACTCCCAAGCATGCGAAGCAGCTAATAGCAGAAATATAAGTTATTACATGCCATGGTTCTAAATCTACCACTACAACATCTATCCCTCAATTTGCAAACTATATAATATACACATATCACTTAGGTTACAAAATAGAACATAAAGTAAAGAAAACAAGTCCTACTCTCATCAACAAGAACATAGTCCACCTCAAGCAACTAGACACAGCAACTAATGCAACTCCTCCAACTGCGCCACCTGAAACATGTTAGCGAGTATGAGCAACCACTGTTGCCCAGTGAGGGATAAGGTCCCGGGGTGTGCAATGCGACAATTAATACAGTTAACAACAATAACAATTGAGCAAATCAAGAAACAATGATAGCTTAAATAACCACATATTTGAAAGGATACATTTCTCATAACCCCTATACATCAATCTTCACTGGTCTTCATTCACGATCCACGAACCACGAACCACGATCACGATCATGATAAACCGGAATAACCCCAAACACTCCAGTGGGTGTACTCCGGATGTACCCCGATAATCCTATGACCCAACATCCCCTGGCAATCTCCGGACCAGGCGAATGAGGGACTAGGGCACGGAGATTGAATATCCACCGGCAAGCCCTCTGCCGCCCAGCCGATATTCAACACATCCGCCCCTGACACTATGGTTGCGCAACCACGATGCAATGCACTTAACAATGGCAAATTAATAGAAATAATATAAGCATTAACACATAGGAGGATCAACAAAGTAGGTTGACCTCGATGCAATTAGAATAGAAGCAATTATAGAAGCTAATAAGCAGTTTACAAAGGAACATATACAAAATAAGCATAGAATCATACCAAAAGTTCCAAATCAATTTAAAATCACATATAAACACTCAAGATGTCATGCCATGGGTTTAGAAGTGTGAGTCAACCGAAATTGCACCTAAACCCCTTTATTTTTCAAACTATATCTCTTCCAAATCAAGGTTAATGATTCCATTCTCAAGGGAAACTCTCCCAACCTTCTAACTAACCCTCAAGGTACCCTCTCAACCCTCTAACTCATTCAAACGCCCGCGATTACCCCGAAAGCCCCAAATTCCCTCTTATGGCTTTAAAATACACATACCTTATCCGGGGTTCAAACAAGGGTTATCAAAGCTTCTATAGCACCTAGGTAGCCTAAGAATACTAGAAGTGAAGCCCAAATCCACCCGGATTCGCATGAACCCCGAAACCCCTTTGTTAAAGTCGGCTATTTCACGTTTTATGCGATTCTAGAGCAATTCAAGTGCACGGGGCTATTAGCCTACCTTCATTAGTACCTAAGGCATCTATTAGGAGTGTTGAATCAAACTAATACGTGCAATTACACAAAACCCTAGAAAAATATCACTATTCACCTCATAAATTCAAATGACGATTCCAACCGTTTAAAATGCGAACTAATAGCTCAAATGTGTTCTCTAGCACTTATATACAAGGTATAATAGCATAGATAAGCTTTGCAATAGCATTTGATAACATTTTCAACAAATCAAGAAAAATGTAACATTTTAGATATGCATAAAAAGTCATGAAAACCCTCACCAATTGCGCGTAGGAACTATTGGGAGGCTAGCAAACACCTTAAACTACTTGCTCCTAGCTTGGCTTGGCTTGGCTTGAAGATTTGATGAGCAAAATCCTCTCATTCTCCTCCTATACTATTCTCGGATTTGCTATAGTGATTTTTCAGCATTTGCTCTCTTTTTTTTTTGTTTTTGTTTTTATGAGCTAAATGGTCATGTGTTGAGTAGATATACTAAATGGCTAAGTTGGGTGATTAAATGGGTTACTAAAATGAGCGTTGTTAACTTTAAAACGAGCCTAAGGTGTGAAACATAGGCTAGCTAATTAAATCTCTAAGTTATGTTACGTAATACTATTCATTGAACTACGAAAATCATTTTCTAAACGAGCGCTCCTATCGCTTCTAGTTCAATTGCACATTTTTCCCACTCCTTTAACAATTAATATGATTTAATAAAAATGTTAATTCACTAATAAAATGTAGTTTGAAAATGGAGTGAATAGTAGCTACAGAAGTCAGTTAGTAAAGTACAGAAGTAAATGCGCAAGCAAGGGATGCAACAGTAATTGAATGCATGGCTAAATCTCGGGCGTCACATCCTCTCCCCCTTAAACTAATTGCGTCCACGCAATTCTTCTTCACAAGGGAACTCCACAACAACTGAAAACCAACTCCGATTACTCGTCATCAGTTGCTAAGCAAGAATACCATATACGAACTCTCGTGGGAGCTCATTAAGAAATCCCAGTAGTATTGCCTGCGAACCTCACGTAATAAGGCAAATAAAGGCTCCAATAGAGATACTACTTCGAAATCCAAATAAGAATCCCGCTGGCACGAATACCATAGAAGAATAGAATCCCAACTAACAGTGGAGAGAAAATACCAATAAGAATTTAGAGTACAAATACAGAAGATAATTCCATATAATAAGGCTGATTAGAATCCCAAACTAAGTCTTCCGAGTAATACCAGCAAGAAAATACTAGAAGAATACTCAATAAGAAAACCAAGAGAACAGTCATATAGAAATCCCAAAGGAAGCCATTCATTTCTGACTACTGAGCGTAGAAGAATGCCTTGGAAGAAATCCCAATAACTGAGCTCCGCTTACAAACATTCTCATTCCCGCTAATCCACACAACTTGGAGGGCTTGTTGCTAATCACTTCTCTTCAGGGGGAGGAAGAAGTCTTTCTTACCATTTCAACGGGACATGTATGAATGCCAAGATATCACATTTACACATATATGTTTTAAACTATTATGCAAACATGTTTATATAAGAGTTTATGAAACAGTGTAATCATCAAAGTCATTCAAGCACGACAATCAAGTCCATCATAACACAACTCAATCAAAGACTTTCAAATGCACACATTACAAGCAACAGTTCAAGCAATTAACAATTCACGAGGTCAATTTGATGCATAACCAGCCACTTTACTTCACTTAGCAGACATTTAGCACGTAACACATAATTATATCACATAGGTGCACACATTCAATACAAGACACACAATCACACATGCAGGCATACACTTTCAAGACACACTCTTAACAAGCACACACGTAAGGGTTACTACCCGACAAGCCGAGGACCCTGTCCCGGCTTAGAGCTAACTAAGCTCTGATACCACCTGTAACGCCCCGATCCCTCACAAGACCGGATGCTCTAATAACCAAGCTATTCTCAACCCAATTCCAACCCAGTCTCAAAATTTTAGGGAAAAACGGACAGAGTTTCCTCTGTACCGCGGACATTTTTCAAACCTGTAAATGCTCAATAAAGCCACAACATAACAAGACATTCATTTATAACTAAAGATCTTAGCTTTAAGGCCATCCGAGCCTTAAGACATACAAACAGTTTAGATATAGACAAGCATGCATTCATAACTTAACTTCTTTACAAAACCGCTTATCATGCCACTCCATGATAGCTTTTAAGTATTCTTAGAAATTGAAAACAACCAGTCATTCACTCCCAAGCATGCGAAGCAGCTAATAGCAGAAATATAAGTTATTACATGCCATGGTTCTAAATCTACCACTACAACATCTATCCCTCAATTTGCAAACTATATAATATACACATATCACTTAGGTTACAAAATAGAACATAAAGTAAAGAAAACAAGTCCTACTCTCATCAACAAGAACATAGTCCACCTCAAGCAACTAGACACAGCAACTAATGCAACTCCTCCAACTGCGCCACCTGAAACATGTTAGCGAGTATGAGCAACCACTGTTGCCCAGTGAGGGATAAGGTCCCGGGGTGTGCAATGCGACAAGTAATACAGTTAACAACAATAACAATTGAGCAAATCAAGAAACAATGATAGCTTAAATAACCACATATTTGAAAGGATACATTTCTCATAACCCCTATACACCAATCTTCACTGGTCTTCATTCACGATCCACGAACCACGATCACGATCACGATAAACCGGCATAACCCCAAACACTCCAGTGGGTGTACTCCGGATGTACCCCGATAATCCTACGACCCAACATCCCCTGGCAATCTCCGGACCAGGAGAATGAGGGACTAGGGCACGGAGATTGAATATCCACCGGCAAGCCCTCTGCCGCCCAGTCGATATTCAACACATCCGCCCCTGACACTATGGTTGTGAAACCACGATGCAATGCACTTAACAATGGCAAATTAATAGCAATAATATAAGAATTAACACATAGGAGGATCAACAAAGTAGGTTGACCTCGATGCAATTAGAATAGAAGCAATTATAGAAGCTAATAAGCAGTTTACAAAGGAACATATACAAAATAAGCATAGAATCATACCAAAAGTTCCAAATCAATTTAAAATCACATATAAATACTCAAGATGTCATGCCATGGGTTTAGAAGTGTGAGTCAACCGAAATTGCACCTAAACCCCTTTATTTTTCAAACTATATAAATACTCAAGATGTCATGCCATGGTTTTAGAAATGTTAGCCTACCTTCATTAGTACCTAAGGCATCTATTAGGAGTGTTGAATCAAGCTAATACGTGCAATTACACAAAACCCTAGAAAAATATCACTATTCACCTCATAAATTCAATTGACGATTCCAACCGTATAAAAATGCGAACTAATAGCTCAAATGTGTTCTCTAGCACTTATATACAAGGTATAATAGCATAGATAAGCTTTGCAATAGCATTTGATAACATTTTCAACAAATCAAGAAAAATGTAACATTTTAGATATGCATAAAAAGTCATGAAAACCCTCACCAATTGCGCGTAGGAACTCTCGGGAGGCTAGCAAACACCCTAAACTACTTGCTCCTAGCTTGGCTTGGCTTGGCTTGAAGATTTGATGAGCAAAATCCTCTCATTCTCCTCCTATACTATTCTCGGATTTGCTACAGTGATTTTTCAGCATTTGCTCTTTTTTGTTTTTGTTTTTGTTTTTATGAGCTAAATGGTCATGTGTTGAGTAGATATACTAAATGGCTAAGTTGGGTGATTAAATGGGTTACTAAAATGAGCATTGTTAACTTTAAAACGAGCCTAAGGTGTGAAACATAGGCTAGCTAATTAAATCTCTAAGTTATGTTACATAACACTATTCATTGAACTACGAAAATCATTTTCTAAACGAGCGCTCCTATCGCTTCTAGTTCAATTGCACATTTTTCCCACTCCTTTAACAATTAATATGATTTAGTAAAAATGTTAATTCACTAATAGAATGTAGTTTGAAAATGGAGTGAATAGTAGCTACAGAAGTCAGTTAGTAAAGTACAGAAGTAAATGCGCAAGCAAGGGATGCAACAGTAATTGAATGCATGGCTAAATCTCGGGCGTCACAATGTGTGTTTGGGATATGCAAAGAATAAAAAATAAAGAATAAAGAATGTCTAGCATTTTGTGAGATTTTGTCTTCTAGTGGGTTGAATAAGTAGTTTAATAATAGTTAGTGGATTTTGTAGGATTGATTAATGACCTAGTGCTCCGTGTAAGATGCTTTTTTGATTAACGTGAGGGCACGCTTTCCTAGGTCTAGGGTACGCACTATGAGGTAGGACACGAACTACGAGACGAATGCACGTTTTTCTAATAAATGCACGGAACCCTAAAAGAATGTACGTAATTCAATGCATGGCACACAAAATGAACACAATTCTTAAACCTAGGTCAAAGCACGCAAATCTAGATTTGGGCACATGAAATGAGGTATCGCACGAAAATCGAGGTCGAGCCTCACAGCATCAATGACGGCTAACTCATCAGCGATAGCCTTTGTCAGTTGCAAGTATTTTGGCACAGGTTTGGTTTCGAGCCACGGCGAGTGAGGCTGAGCTGCTCCTTAAGATCCATCACTCTTGAACGAGATCTATTTGCATAAAGTTTGCCAAGCTTCGTCCAGGCTTCATGAGATGTTTTTACGGATGCTATAAGAGGCATGACCGATTCTGAGACTGATGCAATGATAGCATGCAGCAACAATTGGTCATGTCGAACCCAATAGGTATAAGCAGGATTTGGTGAGACCGTCTATCCATCATTCACAACAGTCTTCAAAGGGCATGGCACAGAGCCATCAACAAAGCCCATCAGGTTAGGTCATAACCAAGAAGCAACGAGTGGAACTGAGCACGCCATGATGGAAAATTCATGGGCGTGAGTTTAAGAGGTAACTAGGCAGCGGCATTGATCGAGATAAGGACGCTGCTCGAAGCTAGTGAAGTGGATGTAGAGACAACCAAGGGAGCGACAGTCTTGTCTGAAACATCTTTAGCCATGGTAGGTGCTTGGATCTCTTGCTCGTTGGAGTGTGATTGCTCTGATACCATGTTAAACAACCACTTGCTCCAAAAGCTTAACAGAGTGTGTGCCTAAGTGATTGTGAAGTCTGATTTGTTCCCGAGGGATTCTAATAGACTTTCTGGACCCCTCCTTTTTAGCGAGTGTAGGATTTATGTTATAGGTCTGGGGTTCCCGTTATCACTAGTCTTAGTTGTCACGCCCCAACTCGGCCTCTCCTATAATCAGTCAGGACGCAACGGAATTTCAGCAGTATAACGACAGTAAATAGGATACCGATGTCCTAAACCAACCTCAATAGAACAACATACATTAACTCCACAACAATACAACAAATAACTCCTCAATAAATACAACATACATCATAACTATATTATACAATAATCATTCCTCGTTATACGTCTCCGTTCATAACCTTAGTATACAATACAAAAACATATTGAGCCAATCTAGCAACCTAATCATAAACAAAAGAAAGGCTACTAAGACAACATCAACTAATTCATTAACTTATCAACATCTTATATATTATAAACTACAAAGCAGATAAAAGTCTACTAAGTTAATTTACAAGATAATAAAACAAGTACGACATCACGGATAAGACTCTGGAACATAGGACTCATCCACGTAAGGCACGTTTTCCATATTCTCCTCTTCAGGAGGCACGTACCCGAAATCTTGTGAAAGTACACCTGTAAGCATGCAATAATAGAGAGTGAGCTTATATAAAATAAGCCCAGCGAGGATCCGATAGATCTCGAGCAAGGTCTACTAAACTCCTTGGAATAATCCTTTAAGTCAGTAGATACACAATAACATAAACAATACTATCATCACATAACTATATAACCATTCAATAAAGGATACTCTAGTTGATGTAGCTCCAAACACCATCACGATCTCAACCATTCTTCTTGTAACTCCCCATTACTCACACACCCGAGGTACCTCACTAGCCCCTCCCTCTATGACACCTCCGTCATGCGAGCTGGGGGTAGTCTCTGGCAGTCATGCCGTTTTCAACCCGACAGCCCAACGCTTTCCGAGAGGTGGCACACACATACCAAGACTCTATAACAATCATCAATAATCAATCAATCAATCATCTATTCATCAATACTAACATCAATAATCAATTAGACAACAAATAACTAAGTTAGATGACAAAGTAGGTCATCTAACCGAACATGCATTAAACACACAATCAAACTCTAATTTACCCATCAACAACTCACAATTCAATCACTCAACCCACACCCAATCAACTAAGGTTCAATCTAACATTTTAAAGAAAGACAACCTAAACTTCAATTAATCATATCTTACATTCTACTAATCCAAACAACTCCCAATCAGTTTCAAACACTCACCCATTCAACCAACTACATTAGGCCCCTTGGAAAACCACCATAACACCTCCAAATCATGCCCGGTAACTCTAAACCCTAAGGTGTCAAGGCTGAATTTTCCGGATTTTCACCCAAACATCAAAATTGAAAATTCGGCATTACAACAGCGCTACCACGTAATTATCAAACATTTAGAAATCGACGGCAATCGATTCCGATCAACACAACTCAATTTATTCAACATTGAACAATTTAATCAAATTTAAATTCCTGAAAAATAAAAATTATGCTACAACCGATAAAAACTCATAGTATTACAGCTAAATGATCCCTAGCATGCAAGGAGCAATAATCTAACATCAGATTAGAATTCTAACGGTTCGATTTTCAATTCTACGCAAAAACATGAAAGTTGAGTTTTGAGATCCAGAATTTTTCTCTCACCTTTGATGCGATATATGCCTAGGAATGCATGCAATGCATGCCCAACAAGCGGAATCCAAGTCGGCACGAAGTTCTACGGACAAAAACTAGGTTTTTCTTTGAATTTTTGCTTTGAAAACCTTGAAAACTCTTTCTTTTTTTCTCTCTTCTCCCTCTCGGCAATGTGTGTGTAATTGTGGGTGTTTTTGTGCTTTGTGAGTGTGTGTTGGTGATATAAGCTTATTTGGTCAACAATTAAATAAAGTCAAAGTTAGTTTAAATTAGTATTTTTCTATTTTCTTGACTTTAAATGCATTTTCTTGATCACCAAAGTTCAAAGAATTTATTCAACACCCAAAATAGCTCAAGTAGACTATTTTTAGGTGACAAGATGTTTTACAATCAAACAATTCCACCCGAGTCAGCTTAAAACTCAATTTTCGCAAAAGTCGGTGTAAAAACCCTAATAAATTCTTAAGCCAATTTTAAAACCGTTTTCATCAAACACAGGTCTATTAAAGTCTGTGGACTAGGTCTAGAAGGGTTAAAAAAACCAGTTTCAAAATTTTAGCGGACGTGTTTCAAAAAACTATTCAATAAAAATCGACGATAAAATTTCTGACTCTGTTTTTGATGAAAATTTCATGAATGCACATTTAGCACGTATTAGGAGTATTGATATCAA
Organism: Ehretia macrophylla; assembly: GCA_037974665.1. Classification (NCBI taxonomy): domain Eukaryota; kingdom Viridiplantae; phylum Streptophyta; class Magnoliopsida; order Boraginales; family Ehretiaceae; genus Ehretia; species Ehretia macrophylla. The sequence continues at coordinate 44,018,832 of CM075775.1, forward strand.
AATTATAACATTCTAGGCCCTATAGCACATAAACAGGTCATATGTATGCAAAACGAGACAAAGCACGTAAATCAAGTTAAAGCAGATAAGTGAGGTTTTACATTCTCCCCTCCTTAAAGAAATTTCGCCCTCAAAATTCTTACTTGATGTACTGAACAGATCTGGGTACTGCTGCTGCATTTGATCCTGTCTCTCCCAAGTAGCTTCCTCAATGCCGTGATGCTTCCACAACACCTTAACCATCAGAATCTTCTTCGGCCTCAACTCTCATTCCATCTGATCAAGAATACAAATCGGATGCTCGTCATAAGTCAGATTCTCATGAAGTTGTAACGGCTCTGGCTCAAGAATATGAGAAGGATCCGGATTATATTTCCACAAATTAGACACGTGAAATACATCGTGGACATTAAAGAAGTTCTCCGGTAAAGCCAACTGATATGCCAACTTAACAACCCTGCCGGTACTCTCAAACGGCCCAACAAATCTTGGACTCTGGTTTCCACCTTTACCATAGCGGACAAACCCTTTACGAGGAGACAATCTCAAGAAAACCTGATCTCCGACTGTAAACTCCAAGTCCCGACGACGCTTATCAGCATAACTCTTCAATCTACTCTACACCGTAAGCATTCTCTGCCTGATCAACTGAACATTCTCGATCTTCTCTAGAAGCTCTGGCATGATAGTCGGATCAATAGTCTTCATCTCTCCTACCTCGTCCCAATATAAAGGTGAACATCACTTATAACCATAAAGAGCTACGAAAGGTGCCATCCCAATAGTATCTTGATAACTATTGTTATAGGCAAACTCGGCAAGTGGTAGATGTTTCTCCCAGTTCTTCCCGAAGTCCAAAACACAAGCTCTAAGAATATCTTCCAGAATCTGAATAGTCTGCTCAGACTGACCGTCGGTCTGTGGATGATACGCGGTACTGAAGTTCAACTGAGTACCCAAGGTCTCCTGAAGTTTCTCCCACAAACGAGAAGTAAATCGAGGATCTCGATTTGAGACAATACTAGATGGAATCCCGTGAAGTCTAACAATCTGATCCAAATAAAGATCCGTCAACTTTGTAACCTCATCTCCCATCCTCATCGAAATAAAATGAGTTGTCTTCATCAAACGATCCACGACAACCCAAACTGCATCATTACCCCTCGGTGTTCTAGGCAAACCAGTGACGAAGTCCATTGTAATATGCTCCCATTTTCACTGTGGTATAGCCAACGGCTAAAGCAAACCTGTTGGTCATTGATGCTCAGCTTTCACCCTCGGACAAGTCAAACATCTAGACACGAACTGAGCAACCTCCCTCTTCATGTTGTTCCACCAATAATGTTGCTTCAAATCCCGATACATCTTGGTTCCACCGGGATGAATAGTGTACTTAGAATTATGATCTTCCTCCAGAATACCTCACCTCAAGCCCGGTTCATCGGGAACACAAACCCTATACCGAAACTGAAGAATACCATCCTCATGCAGATTAAAGTCAGAGTGATCATCCGTGATCTGATCCTTGATCTTCTGAAGTTTAACATCAAGTTGTTGAGCTTCTCTGATCTGAGACAACAATAAAGGCCGAATACGGAGATGTGAACACATCACCCCAACCTGAGTCAACTCTGGTCTTCAATAAGTGAATTCGTCAAGAACCTCCCATTTCTTGACAGCTAAACAAGAGATACTCGCCTTCCGACTGAGAGCATCTGCTACAACATTTGCCTTGCCAGGCAGATAATTGATAGAACAATTATAATCTCCAAGAAGCTCCATCCACCCCCACTGGCGCATATTCAACTCTTTCTGTCAGAACAAGTACTTCAGACTCTTATGATTAGTGAAAATCTCGAACTTACTGCTCCACAGATAATGACGCCAGTTCTTCAATGCGAAGACAACTGCTGCCAACTCAAGATCATGAGTCGGATAATTTACTTCATAAGGCTTCAACTTCCGGGAAGCATAAGCAACAACTCGGCCATCCTGCATAAGAACACATCCCAAGCCCTCCTTGGATGCATCGCTGTAAACAACCATATTATCGGTCCCCTCTGGTAGAGCAAGTACTGGAGCAGTAGTCAACCTCTTTTTCAACTCCTGAAACCCACTCTCACACTTCTCATCCCAATTAAAGATAGTCCGTTTCTGAGTCAACTTAGAAAGTGGCCCAGCAATCTTCGAGAAGTCCTTGACAAACCTACGATAATAACCCGCCAAGCCAAGAAAGCTACGGACCTCAGAAACATTCTCTGGCCGTTTCCAAGACATCACCACCTCAATCTTAGTGGGATCTATAGAGATGGCCAAGAAAAGATATGCGTTGCAGCCAAAATTCACATTTGCTGAACTTGGCAAACAACTGATGCTCCTGCAGCTTCTGTGAGACAAGCCGTAGATGTTGCTCGTGCTCCGATTCAGATTTAGAATAGACCAAGATATCATCAATAAAGATTACCACGAACTGGTCTAAATACGGCTGGAAAACCCGATGCATAAGATCCATGAATGCTGCCGGTGCATTAGTTAAACCAAAGGGCATAACAACAAACTCATAATGCCCGTACCGAGTCCTGAAGGCAGACTTCGGAACATCCTCCGTGCAAATCTGAAGCTGATAATACCCCTGCCTCAAATCAAATTTAGAATAGACTTTGGGTCCCTGAAGTTGATCGAACAACTCGTCAATCAGTGGCAAAGGATACTTATTCTTGATGGTCACCTGATTTAAACCACGGTAATCAATACACAATCTCAAGGTACCATCCTTCTTCTTCACAAATAAGACTGGAGCTCCCCAAGGTGAAGAACTCTACTGAATGAATCCCTTCTCCAATAACTCCTGCAACTGAGTCTTCAACTCATTCAACTCAGCTGGTGCCATCCGGTACGCTGATTTAGAAATAGGTTGAGTATCGGGAATAAGATTGATCACAAACTCCACATCTTTCTCTGGCGGTAACCCTGGCAACTCCTCGGAAATATATTGGGATATTCCCGAATAATAGGGACTTCCTCTAGCTGTAGCTTATCAGATGGCTTGTTGATCAGATAAGCCAGATAACCCAAACACCCCTTACTCACAAACTTAACGGCTTTAGTTGCTGAGATAACAAAACTCATCTTTGCACCCCGGTTCCCTACTACCTCAACTACTGGCTGATCTGGCAACCGAAACTGTACTACCTTGGTTCTACAGTTCAACTGGGCATCATACTTAGAAAGCCAATCCATAGCCAAGATAACATCATACCCCTAGATAGGAAATAAAATAAGGTCTGAAGCAAAATTATGCCCCTTAATATGTATTATACAATCCTTACATACTAAGCCAGTAACATACTTATCAGTCAAAGAGGTACTAATCTCAACCACATAAGGCAATCTTTTAGGTTGCAAATTAACACATTGCACACAAGCAGGAATAATGAAAGAATGCGTAGCACCAGAATCAATCAACACTTTAACAAGTTGATCAAGTATAAGGAAGTTACCTTCCACAACTACAGTCTCCTCAGGCATCTCCTCTAAGTCAACTGCGTAGGCCCGAGCCTGAACCCGCTGCTGCTGCTGAGGTGCACTGGCCGCAGGTCTACCTTGGTAACCTAGAGTCGCTGCCCGATCCTCAGCCCTCGAATATCTTGGGCAATCCTTCACCCTATGCTGGCTGCTACCACAACCCAAACATGTCCCTGCCTTTACCCTGCAGTCGGACTCCACGTGCCCTGGGCGCTTGCAGTAATTATACTGCGATGATGTGGCACTAACACTGCCCCTGGAAGAACCAGAAGCTGAAGAAATAGCTGAAATAGCCTGCTGCTGAGGTCTCACCATACTAGGCCTGTACTGACCCTGTGACTGGGCTGGCCTATACTGAGTCTGAACCTGATATGGCCCCTGCTGAAACTGAGGCCGATAGTAACTCTGTTGACCCTGTGGCCTAAAAAAACCCTGCTGCACTGGTGGCCTGAACCCAACCTGCTGTACGGGAGGCCTATACGTGCCTTGCTGATATTGTGGCTGATACGTCCTCTTACTGGGCTGACTAGAAACAACCTGATCCCCCTTTCTCTTCTCTAGTCTGGAAGCTGCGTCAAAAGCCTCGGTAAAAATATCATACCGATTCAGTGCCATCACATCCTGAATCTCGGGCCTCAACCCCAACATAAATCTGCGAGTCCTCCGCTCCTCGTCTGCCACATACTCTGGTGCATACTGGGACAATCGAGTAAATGTGGCCTCATATTGAGCCACTGTAGCATCTCCCTGGACCAAGGCTAGAAACTCTGCCTCTCTCCGTTCTGTCGCAATCCTCGGGACATACTTTGCCCGGAAAGCCATCAGAAAGGTACCCAAAACATAAGGAATACCCTGTGCCGCCCAGCTAGTCCTTATCGTGTGCCACCACTGTAACACCCCGATCCCTCTTGAGACCAGGAGTTCTATCAATCGATCTAATCACAACCCAAACCAAACCCGGGCATAAATTTTCAGGGAAAACGGACGGAGTCTCCCCTGTTTCTAGGCGAAATGTAAAACCTGCGACAGCATATAAGTGAACCAACACCGAGTCCAACCATACAAACACCTCAAGGCCATCCGAGCCTTGGTTCTCAACAATTAAACTCAGCAAGTATACATACATTTTCAATTTAAAAGTTAACCTATCTCTTTTCATTTTTGACAAGTACATTCAAACTTGACAATTAAACCACACTAGGCTACTGCATAAAATAAACTATCATGCCATTCTAACTCTTTTTCTTTGGACATTACAAACATGCATTGAAGTTAAACTATACTAACTAAATACATAAGCTAGCTTTTCAAATTACTTCAATAACCTAATAAAACCTAAATTACATTCTTTTAATATTAAATACATACAATACATGTAAGCATACATCTTTGCCACTTCAACAACTCAAGCCACATAGGCACGCAAAACAACTCCTCAGGCACGAACTGTCACATAATCACGAACTTCCAGCTAACATGACATTTCCTGAAATGTGGTGATGAGGAGTGAGTATACACAACACGTATACTCAGTGAGGGCGAGATAGATATCGAATTGGAGAGAAAGAAATTTGTGCAATGCAAATAAGACAGTTAAGCAATATAACTGAGAAGTAAGCAATCGAGACAAACAATCAATACAATAAGCAATTACTGAAAGCATTAACACAACCATTCAAAGCTATACCACACTCTGAAGGCTATGGTTCACTCATACGAGCAATATACCATTTCACGAGCGATACATCAATCTCGAGCTTGATGTTTACAATGATGACAATAAGCACGCATCCACCTTATAACACCAGTTTGGAATACCCCAGAAGTATCCATCAATCTACGACCCAAATCTCCCTGGCAGGCAACCCAAGCGAGAAGAGGGAATAGCCACGGAGCTAGAGCAACCAACACTGGCAACCCGAGGCTACCCAGAGAGGCCTATCACTCACGCGCTGGACACTATGCAATGCAAGACTCGATACAAGGCAATAAACGAGCAATAGCACAACAATACAAACTAGCGACAACAAACGAGATAACAAGCAATCACAATCAATACTAGCATTTAACTAACTTTTCAAGCATAACAAGCAATAATAAGCAACAAAACACTAATTAAACAAGTAATAGCAGTTCAAACACGAAAACAACAAATATCACTATCCAATCTCTAACTTCTAAAGGCAATTACAAGCAAACGAGCTACGGGATTAGGAAACTGATTTCACTACATTCACTCAGGCACTACAAGGCACGTTTCTATGTCACTAAACTTCACTTTCTCACCCGAGGCCCGAAAGTCCACCTACTGCGTTTGAACTACAACTAAGCTAACCGATCACTCAATCAACGCCACAATAGAGCCAAAAGTGCTTCCATGCCCTCAATTGCAAAACCCCCCAACTCAATTCGAGCACGGTCAACTTTTGATCAAACGGCCCCTTTACGCTTCTTTGTCTAATTTCCAATTTTAACAAAGGCCAGTCCATTTTTATTTCACATTTTAGCTTTCTATCATTAATGACACCTATCCAAATCAAGCAATCGCAATTCGGATCGAAATCCAAAATTCTAGCATTTACTATTCATAATTCACTATTCATGTTCTTCCCCAATTTCAAATACGCAGTTTCAACCATAAAAGTTGCTAAATAACTAACAAGCAATGCTCTACGAACCCTAAGCAAGCTATTTCAAGCAATAACAGGCATTATAACGCGATAAATATCAAATCTAAAAAATTGACTCAAATATCAAATTCATATTAAAATGCACAAAAGCGTGAAAACCCTCACATAGATTGAAGACCAAGACCCGCAAGGACCCGAGCCACGACCCCCGAGCAATTCCACGCATGATTGTAGAAGAAAATGCGAGCAAAATATTTTTTTTTCCTCTTGAAAGGTTTCGGCCATGGGGGGACACAAAGGTCATTTTTGGTTTTGTTTTGAGTCATTTTTGCCTTGTTTTTCAATTTAAAAGATGACAAGGGTATTTTGGTCATTTGTAAAATCAAACTTCAATTAAAAATAGTCAAATAAGCTTATTTTGATACCATTAAATCTAATTCAAGTTAAAACAATGCAATTAAATGAAAAACAACTAAAACTAGTTAAATTAAACTAAAAACATTTTTCACTAAGTCCGAAGAATATTTTTCTAACTCTTATTTTTAAAATTCTACGATCGAACGATCAATAATCGATCGCTAATAAAGTGATGAGCAATAATATAAAACTTTAATTCTTTGAAAAGTAGAATAGTAGAATAGTTTAAAATGCACTCTGGCTCGGAGTTACTTTCCTCATTTATTTGAAAACCAAGTGATTTTAATGCAAAACAACCAAAACCGATTATTAAAATAATCAAAACAATCAAGGTAATCAATATTCAATTCAAATAATTAATTTAACTATTTCTAGAACATTTTAAAGAATTATGAAGTCAATGTTAAGTTACAAATGAACAAATAAATATAAACATGTAATCAAGTGCAATTAAATATTAACATTTAAGATGGCACTTAATTAAATACATGAGAATAAATTCAATTACTATAACTAATAGAAGTAGATAACAACCTTTCAATTATTCAATATACAATTACTGCTTCCAAGAGAAATATTAAAATAGTGCAAATTGGTTGATTTAACTAATTAAACATTTAATCAAATGCAGTCAAGTGCTATTAAATGCATGTCGGGTTCAGGTTATCACATCCTTCCCCCCTTAAAACAATTGCGTCCTCGCAATTCTTCTTCTAATAGGGCTCTGCATCATCTAAAATCCAACTCTGACTAATCCTCATCGGTTGCTAAGCAAGATAGTATATAAAAATGCTCGTAGGAAATCCCGAATAGAAATCCCAATCAAGAATACCGAGGAAATACCAACTAAAGACTTAAGCAAAGATACTGTAGATGTCATTAATACCACACAATAAAGACAAGAAGAATACCCGACGCACGAATCTCCAATAGAAGTCTAACTATTACTGCCCGAGAATTCCCAAGAAAGAAGCCAAATAAAAGCTCAAACAAAGGTTCCATTCAGAGGTCCAAAGACAGTAGTTCAAACACGAAAACAACAAATATCACTATCCAATCTCTAACTTCTAAAGGCAATTACGAGCAAACGAGCTACGGGATTAGGAAAACGATTTCACTACATTCACTCAGGCACTACAAGGCACGTTTCTATGTCACTAAACTTCACTTTCTCACCTGAGGCCCGAAAGTCCACCTACTGCGTTTGAACTACAACTATGCTAACCGATCACTCAATCAACGCCACAACAGCGCCAAAAGTGCTTCCATGCCCTCAATTGCAAAACCCCTAACTCAATTCGAGCACGGTCAACTTTTGGTCAAATGGCCCCTTTACGCTTCTTTGTCTAATTTCCAATTTTAACAAAGGCCGGTCCATTTTTATTTCACATTTTAGCTTTCTATCATTAATGACACCTATCCAAATCAAGCAATCGCAATTCGGATCGAAATCCAAAATTCTAGGGTTTACTATTCATAATTCACTATTCATGTTCTTTCCCAATTTCAAATACGCAGTTTTAACCGTAAAAATTGCTAAATAACTAACAAGCAATGCTCTACAAACCCTAAGCAAGCTATTTCAAGCAATAACAGGCATTATAACGCGATAAATATCAAATCTGAAAAATTGTCTCAAATATCAAATTCATATTAAAATGCACAAAAGCATGAAAACCCTCACAGAGATTGAAGACCAAGACCCGTAAGGACCCGAGCCACGACCCCCGAGCAATTCCACGCACGATTGTAGAAGAAAATGCGAGCAAAATATTTTCTTTCCTCTTGAAAGGTTTCGGCCATGGGGGGGGGACACAAGGGTCATTTTTGGTTTTGTTTTGAGTCATTTTTGCCTTGTTTTTTAATTTAAAAGATGACAAGGGTATTTTGGTCATTTGTAAAATCAAACTTTAATTAAAAATAGTCAAATAAGCTTATTTTGATGCCGTTAAATCTAATTCAAGTTAAAACAATGTAATTAAATGAAAAACAACTAAAACTAGTTAAATTAAACTAAAAACATTTTTCACTAAGTCCGAAAAATATTTCTCTAACTCTTATTTTCGAAATTCTACGATCGAACGATCAATAATCGATCGCTAATAAAGTGATAAGCAATAATATAAAACTTTAATTATTTGAAAAGTAGAATAGTAGAATAGTTTAAAATTCACTCTGGCTTAGAGTTACTTTTCTCATTTATTTGAAAACCGAGTGATTTTAATGCAAAACAACCAAAACCGATTATTAAAATAATCAAAACAATCAAGGTAATCAATATTCATTTAAAATAATTAATTTAACTATTTCTAGAACATTTTAAAGAATTATGAAGTTAATGTTAAGTTACAAATGAACAAATAAATATAAACATGTAATCAAGTGCAATTAAATATTAACATTTAAGATGGCACTTAATTAAATACAAGAGAATAAATTCAACTACTATAACTAATAGAAGTAGATAACAACCTTTCAATTATTCAATATACAATTACTAAATGCTTCCAGGAGAAATATTAAAATAGTGCAAATTGGTTGATTTAACTAATTAAGCATTTAATCAAATGCAGTCAAGTGCTATTAAATGCATGCCGGGTTCGGGTTATCACAACCACTCCTCTGCCTCATCATTTAACAAGTACACAGAAAAAGAGACCCTCTGCTCATCATTATAGCCAAGTGGATCATAAATCTTCTCCAACTTGCTAATCCATGCCTCCGCCTTCCTATCAACCGGCTCCCACTGAAATCTCGGTGGATGATATCCTAAAAACTCCTTCAGGGTACCACACCCGTGGTTACCACCCTGAATATTCAGTAGCTGAGCCTGCATAACCTGATTCTGGGCAGCCTGCCTTGCTAATAACTGTGCCTGACTAGCCACTAACTCTGCAATCCTCTCCATAGCTGCCCCTAATCGGTCATCATCCCTACCACGGTCCGGTGCTGCGTTACCCGGAGTCTCATCAGTCATCTCAGGCCTACCTCTGGTTCTCGGTCGACCGGCCATTCTACTAATCAAAGAGTTAGCACAGTTATAGCACGTAAACAGATTATAAATAATTATTAACACCTAAACAACAAACTCATATAAAACACATAAGCAAATTGTTCACATAATCACATAAGCACTTTAATCACATAATCACTTATCACTTAATCATGTTAACACATTTTTCACTTTCCTTTCTTTTCATACATACTTTCATGCTAAGACCATTACCCACATTCCGAGAATACCCCGGCTGACAACTAACATGTGCTCTGATACCACTTAAATGTCACGCCCCAACTCGGCCGCTCCTATAATCAGTCATTACGCAACGGAATTTCGGTAGTATAACGACAGTAAATAGGATACCGAGGTCCTAAACCAACCTCAATAGAACAACATACATTAACTCCACAACAATACAACAAATAACTCCTCAATAAATACAACATACATCATAACTATATTATACAATAATCATTCCTCGTTATACGCCTCCGTTCCAACATAATACATAACCTTAGTATACAATACAAAAACATATTGAGCCAATCTAGCAACCTAATCATAAACAAAAGAAAGGCTACTAAGACAACATCAACTAATTCATTAACTTATCAACATTTTATACATTATAAACTACAAAGCAGATAAAAGTCTACTAAGTTAATTTACAAGATAATAAAACAAGTACGACATCACGGATAAGACTCTGGAACATAGGACTCATCCACGTAAGGTGTAACGCCCCGATCCCTCACGAGACCGGAGGCTCTAATAACCATGCTATTCTCATCCCAATACCAAACCCGGCCACAAAATTTTAGGGAAAAACGGACAGAGTTTCCCCTGTACCGTGGACATTCTAAAAACCTGTAAACGCTTAAACAAGGTCCCAACAATACATACAAGCTTTTCTCAATTAAACAACAAAGCTATAAGGCCATCCGAGCCTTATAGTACACAATATCTCCAAAACACACAAGCATGCAAGTAACTGGTTTATAATATAGCCTATTAACCATGCCATTCTAGGATAACATTAAAACATACTTAGAGATAAAACATTCTACACTAAGCCATTCACTCCCAAGCATGCAAAACAACTAGAAATAGAAATATAAGTTATTACAATCCATAGAATTACCACAGCTACTACATTAACAGACTTCCAGCTTACATATTACTCAAATACATACATGAGTTTTAAGGCCCCAAAATAGATTATACATAGAACAACAAATTCTTCACATAGCAACCAGAAAGCACATCCGCCTTAGACAAATATCACACAGCAGCTAAGGCAACTCCACCCACTGTGCCACCTGAAACATGTTAGCGAGGTATGAGCAACCACTGTTGCCCAGTGAGGGATATAGACCCGGGGCGTGCAATGCAACAGATAGTACAGTTATACAACAATATCACTTAGACAATTTAAGAAGCAATGTTAACATAAGTAACCACACATTTAAAAGGATACATTTCACACAATCCCCTATACACCAATCTTCACTGGTCTTCATTCACGATCCACGAACCACGAGCACGATCACGATAAGCCGGCATAACCCCAATCACTCCAGTGGGTGTACTCCGGATGTACCCCGAATCCTACGACCCAACATCCCCTGGCAATCTCCGGACCAGGCGAATGAGGGAATAGGGCACGGAGTTTGAATATCCACCGGCAAGCCCTCTGCCGCCCAGCCGATATTCAACACATCCGCCCCGACACTATGGTTGCGCAACCACTATGCAATGCACTTAACGATGGCACGTTAATAACAATGATATAAGCATTAACACATATGAGGATCAACAAGGTAGGTTGACCTCGTTGCAATTAGGATAGAAGCAAAGATAGAAGCTAATAAGCAGTTTACAAATGAACTTATACCATATAAGCATAGAATCATTCCAAAAGCTCCACATCAATTTAAAATCATATATAAACACTTAAGAAGTCCTTACATGGGTTTTGAAGTGTGAGACAACTTAAATTGCACCTAAACCCCTTTGTTTTTCGAACTATTTCTCTTCTAAACCATAGTTAATGATTTCATTTTCAAAGGAAACTCTCCCAACCTTCTAACTAACCTCCAAGGTACCCTCTCAACCCTCGAACTCAATCAAATGCCCGCGTTTACCTCGAAAGCCCTAATTTCCCTCTTTTGGTTTTAAACTACAACTACATTGCCCGGGCTTCAAACAAGGGATATCAAGGCATCTATAGCACCTAGGTAGCCTAAGGATACTAGAATTGAAGTCCGAATCCACCCGGATTCGCATTAACCCCGAAAGCCCCAACTTAAAGTCGGCTATTTTCCAATTTTAGGCGATTTAAGGGCAATGCAAGTGTACGGGGCTATTTAATTATCTTCACTAGTACCTAAGGCATCAATTAGAAGCATTAATTCAAGCCAATTCGAGCAATTACACAAAACCCTAGAAAAAACGTTACTATTCACCCTAAAAATCAAACTAACGATTCTAACCGTTTAAATTGCGAAACGACGGTTCAAAAGTGTTCTCTAGCATTCATATAGATAGTATATTAGCATAGATAACAATTACAATGGCATATATTCATATTTTCAACAAATCAATAAATGAGCAACTATTTAAAAATGCAAAAATAAGTCGTGAAATCCCTCACCACTACGCGTAGGAGCACCTAGGAACCTTGCAAACACCCTACACTAGTTGCTCAAGGCTTGGAGAGGCTTGGATTGAAGAGTTGAAGAAGAAAAATCTCTCCCAAAGCTGCTGCAATGTTTCGGCCCTGCTACAGTGCAATTCAGCTTTTATTTTTTTGTTGTTGTGTGCTATATGAGCTAAGGTGTGAGATGTTTTGGTTTTATAAAAGGTGGGGTCTAGTTTGGGCATTTAGGTGGCTTTTAAAATGCGCGTAGTAAGCTTAAAAAACGAGCCTAAGGTGAACATGTGTGCTAGTTAATTAAATTTCTAAGTTAGTTACGTAACACTATTCACTCAACTACAAAAATCATTTTCTAAATGAGCCTTCCTAACGCTTTAAGCTCAAATGCACATTTTTTTCCACTACTTTAACAATTAATATGATTTAATAAAAATGCTAATTAACTAATAGAAAGCAGTTTAAAAACGGAGTGAATAGTAGTCACAAAGTCAGTTAATAAGGCATAGAAGTAAATGCGCAAACAAGGGATGCAACAGTAATTAAATGCATGGCTAAAACTCGGGCGTCACATAAGGCACGTTTTCCATATTCTCCTCTTCAGGAGGCACATACCCGTAATCTAGCGAAAGTACACCTGTAAGCATGCAATAATAGGGAGTAAGCTTATATAAAATAAGCCCAGCGAGGATCTGATAGATCTCGAGCAAGGTCTACTAAACTCCTTGGAATAATCCTTTGAGTCAGTAGACACACAATAACATAAACAATACTATCATCACATAACTATATAACCATTCAATAAAGGATACTCTAGTTGATGTAGCTCCAAACACCATCATGATCTCAACCATTCTTCTTGTAACTCCCTATTACTCACACACCCGAGGTACTTCACTAGCCCCTCCCTCCATGACACCTCCGTCATGCGAGCTGGGGGTAGTCTCTGGCAGTCATGCCGTTTTCAACCCGACAGCCCATCGCTGCCCGAGAGGTGGCACACACATACCAAGACTCCATAACAATCATCAATAATCAATCAATCAATCATCTATTCATCAATACGAACATCAATAATCAATTAGACAACAAATAACTAAGTTAGATGACAAAGTAGGCCATCTAAACGAACATGCATTAAACACACAATCAAACTCTAATTTTCCCATCAACAACTCACAATTCAATCACTCAACCCACACCCAATCAACTAAGGTTCAATATAACATTTTAAAGAAAGACAACCTAAACTTCAATTAATCATATCTTACATTCTACTAATCCAAACAACTCCAAATGAGTTTCAAACACTCACCCATTCAACCGACTACATTAGCCCCCTCGGAAAACCACCATAACACCTCCAAATCATGCCCGATAACTCTAAAACCCTAAGGTGTCAAGGCTGAATTTTTTGGATTTTCACCCAAACATCATAATCGATAATTTGGCATTACAACGGCACTACCACGTAATTATCAAACATTTAGAAATCGACGGCAATTGATTCCGATCAACACAACTCAATTTATTCAACATTGAACAATTTAATCAAATTTAAATTCCCGAAAAATAAAATTATACTACAACCGAAAAAAACTCGTAGTATTACAGCTAAATGATCCCTAGCATGCAAGGAGCAATAATCTAACATCATATTAGAATTTTAACGGTTCGATTTTCAATTCTACGCAAAAACACGAAAGTTGAGTTTTGAGATCCAGAATTTTTCTCTCACCTTTGATGCGATATATGCCTAGGAATGCATGCAATGCGTGCCCAGCAAGCGGAATCCAAGTTGGCACGAAGTTCTACGGACAAAAACTAGGTTTTTCTTTGAATTTTTGCTTTGAAAACCTTGAAAACTCTTTCTCTTTTTCTCTCTTCTCCCTCTCGGCAATGTGTGTGTAATTGTGGGTATTTTTGTGCTTTTTGAGTGTGTGTTGGTGATATAAGCTTATTTGGTCTACAATTAAATAAAGTCAAAGTTTGTTTAAATTAGTATTTTTGTGTTTTCTTGACTTTAAATGCATTTTCTTGATCACCAAAGTTCAAAGCATTTATTCAACACCCAAAATAGCTCAAGTAGATTATTCTTAGGTGACAAGAAGTTTTACAATCTAACAATTCCACCCGAGTCGACTTAAAACTCGATTTTCGCAAAAGTCGGTGTAAAAACCCTAATAAATTCTTAAGCCGATTTTAAAACCATTTTCATCAAACACAGGTCTATTAAAGTCCGTGGACTAGGTCTAGAAGGGTTAAAAAGACTAGTTTTAAAATTTTAGCGGATGTGTTTCGAAAACACTATTCACTAAAAATCGACGATAAAATTTATGACTTCATTTTTGATAAAAATTTCATGAATGCACATTTAGCACGTATTAGGAGTATTGATATCAAAATTATAACATTCTAGGCCTATAGCACATAAATAGGTCATATGCACGCAGAACGAGACCAAGCACGTAAATCAAGTTAAAGTAAATAAGTGGGGTTTCACATTAGTGCCCCTAGATTCTATAAATCTGCTTTTGGTATACTCTAAGGCTATGTTATAGTATATGCCAATACCGATCCTCTTGCAGAAAAGAAAAAAGCTATTCTTAGTCTTTCTGCTAGCGAGCCATTTGCAGTGACAGGTTACATACAAGCAATGAGGGTCTCTCTGCTACTCGAATCCCTTTTAATTAAACCCGATCTCAAGGTTCATTCTACAACTGCCAAGCTTCCGCATTTACACGAGGGTGGACTTCTCGCAACGATCTTCATTTCTTTAGGAATGGTGTCAGTCAATTGGTGTATATGCCATCTCGGTCCAGTTCAGAATTGATCTCAATTATCAATATGCTTCGATCACTTCTCGACCGAGACTTCTTCCTATACAAGCTACCCTTACTAGGCTTTAAGTTGCTTAAAGGCATATTATACACATCGGTTAGTAAAAACTAGCAAGAAGAAGGGAAATACATTGAGGCTACGGGCTGTAGTGAACTGAAAGTCGATGACTAAGGAAGTAATGTGACCTTTCTTCAAAGATAACATCCTGGATTATCCAGTTTAATACAAGCTTAAAACAAGATGGACTCTAGAAGACTAGGAAAGAAAAACAAGTAAGCCCTCTAGGGGGAACAACAAGTAGCTGCAGGAAAGGTAAAGGCCTTACCCAATTCCAAAACTGGAATTGCAGCCTTAGAGCTACAGAGCTACAACAAACACTGCCCTTAATCTCAGATGATAGAAGTGAGGGCTAAAGGTGGATGTAGTAAGGGAGAAGTAAAACCAGGCATCATAGTAGCACTTCTTCCTGTAGATCATGTCAAATTCCCTCGTGAAACTTCTGCCCCGATGCTTTAGATGCTGATCGGGATACTGATATTGAGGCTGTGGCTGCGGTTTCAGAGCCTGTATCGTCCACTGGACACAAAAATGATCTATAGTTATTTCCACACTCAAATGCAAAAGAAAGCCTTTTTTTATAGGGCAGGGCTTAAAAAGAAGGGAAGACCGAGAATCCGAACTCTTGTGCCTAAGAGGTCCGTCCCATTGAAAAGTGTTGTGTCTTGATGGAAGGTATCCAATGCCTCATAGAGAATGGGGACATCGGACTGCCCCCTATCAAGAAAACCACTGCCGCCCCAATCACCTTAGTAAGTAGCGATTCCCTGCATTCAACCTCCGAAAAGTAGCCTTCCATTAATAGCCTCTCTTTCAAACTCTTTTGTGGGAAGACTTAAAGCTGTTGGCATTTCTTTATGCGAAGACAGTTTTCGCAATAGCTAGATTCTCAAGTTCTGATTCACTTGCATCTTTCTTCTTGAAATGGCATTAGCTGTTCCTTCTATGGCATGGCATCCTCTTAGACTCTTTCTATTCCATCAAAGATCCAAACAGGGGATTCCATAATAAAAAGATCGCTTACGCCGACATAACATATGTCACTTCTACTTCCTTTAGGAGATGTTTTTCATAGACCAAACCCGGCTTGTTGAAGAGGGAAATATCACTCCTGAATGCGGCCGTGATCTTATATACGATAGTACTCGCCATGGATGATACGATTCAAAAAGACAAGAGCGTATTCGTGCAGTGGATTCTCGGCATTCCTTCCATCTCCCCTCTTCACTCCTATAAATCTAGGTTTCACTAGTTTCTGTAAGCCCCCCAAAAACATAATTCGAATTCGCTATTCTAGCCAAGGAAAGATGGCCAATTCCATGCGTTAAGCAAGGTCGAAATCAATCACAACTCTCTCATCTCAAAGATGGCATCCGTTTGAGATTATGATATCACATAGATGTGGCATTAAGGATTCCTTATACAACTTACAGGAATGAAGTGACCTATTGGTATGGGGCACGAACGGTATTAAGGATAGTATAAAGTGCAGTGATTGCCTTCTGGGGGAAGGCAGGAATGATACCTCCCCTCGGAGCTTCCAACTCCTAGGGGAGACCGTAGCTACAGGTAGTACCTTTTCTGACTGAATGAGGAAGAGCTCTTTATGTGATCTCACTTTACCACCATCTGAAATGCGCGAAACTTCGATTGGTGGAAGCCAGTCCATGAAGATTCTCCTTTTTCTTACGATTCTTCCTAATCCCCTTTCTACCAATTCTGATATAACCAAATGAGGGCTGTGGGTGTGGAAGGGCCCTATCCGCCTCGTCCCACTCGTCGCGTAATCGAGGTGGCTAAAGGTTTAAAGGGACCTCCTACGTTAGGAAAAGGAATAGAACTCCGAAACTTTGGTAGTGTTGGAAGCTTTAGGAACTGGACCTCCTCATCGAAAGGAACATCTTTTCTTATCCAACAGGCATGCAGGCTCCATGGGTTAGCAAGCTGCCTTTAAGTGATAGGGGCCCTCATTTCATGTAACTCAAAGGAAAGCAGTTGCCATTCACGTTCACTTACTCAAGTTAGGGATTCCTCAAGACAGGTGCCACATTCATGGAGGACGAAACATTAGGGGGGATAAACACAAAGGGATCTAGAAAATGGAGTATTCTAGTTGGAGCTCCTAAGTACTGTGCAATAAAAATATCGGCACTCCAATGTATAAATAGCTACGAGCTGTTGTAAGCACTGTTGCATGAGCACACTACCGAGTACCATGAGTACACTAACAAGAGAGGAACTACGAGCAGAAATCAATAGTCAGTCTTCGACTTAAATAAAGATATTGCGTATAAAGAGAGAAAGAGAGAGATAGTCAGTGTCTTGAGTGGCCGAAAAAAGGACCAAGGACGATGAAGGAGGAGAAGGAGGAGGAGTAGGAGCTAGCTTTAATTGAAGCGGAATCAAAGCGAAGAAATTCCGAGTTAATGCCACAACGATCTATATGGAAGGGCAGTTTTGTTGATGCATTCCTCTTGAGAATGAAGAAGAAGAAAGATCTTCTTTTGAACAGGAAAATTTGGTCACGTAGATCTTCTATTTCACCGGAATTCGTTGATTGCTCCGTACAAATTTACAATGGAAAAACTCCTGTTCGTTGTAAGATTACTGAAGGAAAGGCTGGTCATAAATTTGGAGAGTTTGCTTCTACATGGAAACGAAGGCCTTCAAGAACAAATATTGGACCGAGAAGAAAAAGGGGGAAAAAGTGAAGTCTAAGCGCATATGGCGCGAAAAGGGTGACGTGTGGGCTGGGGACAAACTGCTTTAGTTGTCCTGGTTCTGCTCGTTCATCCCGTTCGTTTTCTCGGCTTGTACATTTTGCAACTGGACAATCCTTGGGGTTTCTGTCTTCTTGGCCTCTCTTCGCACTATGCCATCATTTTTTTCTATGGTATTGTGCGGATAAAGTATACCCTTCTCGGGTATTCCGTAAAGGAACTATCCTCCCCTCGGAGCTTCTAACTCCCAGGGGAGACCCTCCGTAGCTACGAGTATAAGCAGAAAAGTACTTCATTTCCTCGCCTTCGGCTTAGAAAGAGGGAGACTGTATTTGTCAAGCCCAGTGACTGCCTTCTAGGGAAAGGCAGGAACGAATCCAACAAGAACAACTTCATCTTGGACAGAAGTAGGAATTGGATCGATAAGTACCCTTCTTTTGCCAATGCGACCTCTCCGAAGATCGAGAATGAATTAGCAACCAATCCAATATTCTCAATAGGGAATAGAGTAAGGTCGTACCTTTTCTGTAGCACACCTACATCATTCAGCTCACGCGCAAGCCCACCCCCTTATGTTATGGAAGAATTGAGCTTATTACTGGGCTGGATATTCAGAGCCAGCAATTGGCTGTCGGATTTCGTCCTGCAACTAGAAGAAGATCACTTCGGGGGTTACTGTGGTGTGGCTGAATGTAGAGCAGTCCGCCCTTACAGCCTTTGATCAGTAGATTATTTAGAACTTCAGAAGATGGTCAAGGTAGCTTTCTTACGCCTATTCAGCCACGTTGCATAATCGCACTCCTAATTATAATCACCAAATTGTTGGCGTTCCGGCCCGAAGATCTATGAATGAGGAATCGACTGCCGACGCGCTTTAAAGGCATCATAACTAGAAACTTCCCATTCATTCTCAGAATCAGCCAACACAAAAAAAAGAGTCATAAATTCCTACCGCTTAAGAAGTTGAGAGAAGATATGTTTCCCAATGGATGAGCAAAAAAGAATGCGAGCTGACCGATAGGGAGAGGAATGGTAAGATGAGAGAGCATGTCTTTTTCTTTAATGGATTTCCATTCCAATCTATTAACATATGCTTTGTCAAGATCATCTTTGATGGCCAGAAGGAGAAGGCCCATCGTTCCTCAACCTGCGTCGCTCCTACTAAAAGTATGTTTGATTTCCTGCACCACTATATATACTAGGACATTCTAACAAACAATAAGAAGACGTCCAGGGACAAGTAGGCTGCCTTGTAAAGGTCCAATGAGGTCTGGTAAGAAACTTCTCATTCTCTCCACTCACATTTTAGCCACTATTTTAGACTAGGTCAACCATAGACCAATCACTATAAGTTGATTGACAAATTAGGGCTTTGTGACTTAGGGGATGAGGTAGAGTCCAGTTCTTTCTATTCAAATTCTGATGGAGAAAATATCTCTCATAAATCTTAGCTAGAGCAAACCATATAGAGGTACTGATAATAGGCCAGCATTCTTGATAGAAATTGACTTGGAAAGGAGACTGAGTTCTCGCGGAGAACAGAGCCCTTACGTACCAAATGGTTTAATCTTATAATACACAGCTCCCGTCAGATAGAACGTCTACCAATTGTGAATCAGCGGATCAGGCTTGCTTGGAATGATGAACAGACCTTGACTGGAAGTGCCGAAAGAACCACTTCAAGGGGGGAGCCGTCTTTCACACCCATGCTATGACTCTTGCTATGAACTTCTCATGCCAATTCCCCAAGACCTCTTGTAACCTTTTGTTGAGCAGCCCTTTCATACTTTCTTTTTCATATGAATGAAATGCAAACTTTGTTATTTCTCATGCCCTTTTAGAGCTAAAAATGAGTTGACCAGCCCTTTCGCCCAGTCGATCTAGAAGAAAAAAATAAGAAATTTATTTCCCTTTAGCATATGCTTATGTAGCATTCCTCTTTTGAAGTTTCTTATAGGAAAATACAAGAATATGCTTTTCTCCATTCGGAGTAGGCTTTCTCTTTCTTTGGGAAAAGAAGTAAGTTAGCAAGTGAGTAAGCAAGCCCATAATATTCTATTTCTATTCCATCTCCCTTTTCAGTTGGAGTTACATAGGAGAGGTCCATTGGGGGCACTAGTTACTGGTTGGGTTATATCGGTCCATAGGCGCGCGAATAGGGTCCATCCAGTCTATTCTTTGGGGGTTGCCTTCATCAAGTGTAAGTTCAATTACATCTAGTTCCAAGCCATGCATATAGGTAAAGAAGGGCAAAAGAAAGCCTGTAGAAGTCAAAAGGTAACTGACAGTTCCCGACTTTCTCCGCTTTCCGAAACCGTAACCATTTGTCATTCCGATTACTTCATCCATAAAATGGATTATTTCAAAATAGCGATACGCTGTAAAAAAAAGTCAAGGATAAGCTTCCATTCTAGAAGCAATAGCTTCCCGCCTCCTTTGGTGAGAAGTTCCCTTCCATTTTCTAAAATGCCTGATTGGTCTGCTCAGCAAACGTAAAAAGTGGACCGCAGTTTGGCTGACCCTATTCTTCCCATTCGGGTTGGGTTTACCCAGAAGTACAGTAAGAAGGAATGGAACCACTGGAGAGTCAGCTGCAGTTCACACTTGGGCAAAATCAAGGTTTATGATAAAGTCAGCGAAGTTTCCATGGTGTTCTACCTTTGCCTAGTCTCGGTCCATAGTGGAAGGCTCCGCACCTGAGCCTCGTTAGACTTGACAAAAGTGTAAGGTGTAAGTAAAGTAGATCGGTATTGACCATATAATAAAAGCAGATCTTGGTCCATGGAGTCCCCAGAAGGTAAGAACTCCAACCTGTCCGATGCTTCTTCGGCCAAATACAATATACAAGTGGGACCTGCACTATGAGCAAGCTGTGCAAAAAATCACTTCTTTTTTCCGGTTCCGAAACAACTTGGGCGAAATAGGGTTCTATCGGGAAACCATGGATTTTTGAGTTTTCGCCATTGGTTACTAGTTGAGCCACTAGAATGGAATGAGATAAGAATCTCTGGAGATCTTTCCTCTCCACTTACTCATAACAGGCCTTTCTTCTGTAAAAGACTTCTTTCGAAAGGCATAATTGTCCAACACTATATTCTTCGACCTTCAAAGAAAACTGACTCCTCCTACTCCTCCCTCTCCTTTAGGATAGGATCGTTATTGCGTCTCTCTATCTTCCCATTCCTTGTAAGAAGTCCTAGGAGCCAAGGCAGTAAGGAAGCTAGTCTTTTGTCTTGTCTTTTAGTAAGTCTTTCCCTTCCTTGTACCTACTAACCCTACCCATATGCTCACTAGACATCGTCCCCTGCTTTGACTTTGCTGTATTTTCCACTTGTATGAAATTCCTATCTCTCAAGAGTCAAAGGGCTACTAACCTCGCTAATCCAACAAGACTTCTTTGTGATTAGCTTATGAAAGCAGAAAAAGGAGTTCCCACATACCGTACTCATAGAGCTCCCTAGTCTCACTCTTAGTAAATTCGCTAATTTTGGATGGGAATTAAAAGGCTCTCCAAGCCTTGCGTTAGATTGGATGAGTTTTGAAATTTGAGAAATTCTTTTTTTAGAGAAATGGGTTTCTCTTCTATTTGAAGAATTTCGTTTGCATCTTTTTATGCATGTTCTTTGTAGAGCCAAATTTGGTTTGCTAGAATTTCAGGGTCCGGGTCCGGAACCAGAAGTGGTAGTTGGTATAATACCGCTGCAGACGGGGCCGCCACCTGAGAATTAGAGCAAGAAGCGTTCTCCCGCTCTCGAGTGGTCAGCGGTTGAGCGGGATGAGCCGCCTCATTTTCCGCAAGAGATCGGGGGACAAGTTCCCTCGAGCCTCTCCCGTCTCAATTCGAGATCGAGAGAGATACCATCTTCAGATTCTTAGGAATGTACAGATTCGCGCTCTGAATCTCGAAAAGTTAATGCTAGAGGCGGCTCGTCTAATTTAGATAGAATCAGATATCTTATTTTATTTATTTCACTTTCACTAGAAAAACTTGATTATAGAATCAAAAAGAGTGAATATGAAATCGGATTTCCTTTTCCCGCCATATGCGCTTAGACTTCACTTTTTCCCCTTTTTCTTCCCGGTCAAATATTTGTTCTCGAATGTCTTCTTAAGCTTGAGGAACGGGCTCAGCCCCAGTTTCATACTTTGAATTAAAAGGAATTCATTTCCTTAGGGCGCCAACAACGGTACCCTAGCTCAGCTTCAGACTTTTTCTTTTTTTTTTTTTATCTATTCTTCAGCCGATTATTTTGACTTTAATTAGGTAGAGGATTTTTCTAAGACGGATTCGAATGCCACCTATGATTCATAGGATTAAGAGATTGAGGCTGATGAAATAACTTATTTAGATGCAGAGGGATCAGGATTCAAGAGATCAGAATCCGTAGTTTCGGGTGAAACGGGAAAAGTGGCTTACGAATCATGAGAAGGACCCTCTCAAGACTGCCTTACCTGCCCGAGCTAATCTCATTTGTTGATGAATCTCTTGTATCGTCGGCTTCCACCAATTCGTATGTTCATTTTTATCCCCCTGTTCATTTGGGCACCTCTGTTCAAGATGCCTTACACATGACGAGATCAACAAACAAGTCTTACTTCAAGTTTTGGAGGAAGGGCTGTTAGGGCAAGGGCTTCAGTTAAATTAGCTTTTTTTGCCCCAGCCAATTAATTCATTCGGCTAAGCCGAAAAGATTTATCCAACTGGCTGAACGAAATAAGGAGCAAAAGCGGGATCTTTGAACTTAAGAGCAGAGAAAACCTACTTCCTTCAGTACGGGATAGAGTTGCTCTTGGTGCTTTAGGCTTTCTGCAATTGCTGCCGAAATGGGGCAACTACAAAATGAAATTCTAGAGCACCGTAGAGTGCTAAACTTCCTTTTGAGAAGTGTTAGAACAATGGATCCTGCAAGGAATGAAGCGCGCATTCACGCTACCAGAGAGCGCATAAAGGGTTTGGAGGAGAGGCAACAAGCGCTGTGGGCGGAGCAGCAAGCGTTCATTGTTCATGGAGCATTCGGTTGCCTGGGAGACTAGAAGAAATTAACAAAAAGTAGTTAAGTCACCTTCAGGCTTTCTTATTCTAGGAAAGTATGTAGTTGAAAAAAGAAAAGAAAAAGAGTAGTTATAAAATCAAATGTTGGCCCTATTAGTTGTTGTGGGTCACGAGCATGTAACTTGTTTTGAATTTCTCCTTATTTTATATAAGCCCTTTCCTTAAGGCGATTTTTGAATTGTGTCCACTCCAGTACTCTAACTCTCTTATAGTGTACAAAATTACATGAAACGTAGTTCATGATTTCCCCTTCACTATCTTTAGCATTTTGGTTTAACACCACGCAGGCGGCTAGTACTTTCCTAGCTTCTTCATCAAGTAACCTGCCAATTCAACACATTGTTAGCGGCATTTTGCCAGTCAAAATTCATTAATGAATCAGTATCTCCTTTACTTGAACACGGGTTTCGACTTCCCCATTGGGCTCTTAGTTCTTTAAGGAAGATCTTACGTCACTCTTATACTCCCTATCGGCAAATCGATTTTCGATTTATAGAGAAAGAGAAGAAAGTATTGCAGCTCACCTCGTGCTTCCATCAAACGAAGCACTCGGCTCCCACTTTGTTAACATAAGACATAAGGAAGTTCTTTCAAACAAAAGGAAGAGAACGCCCAGCCTGACAAAAGATAGAATCCAAGTTCTCTTCTGGTCTATTGGCCATGGAAAACGATCCTCGTCAAGGAGTGGTTCCCCTCACATTGGGCCGTTTAGGAGTGAAGAAAGAGTACACAGGTTCTATGTACCGATATGCCCATTCACGAAGGTCATGTTTGAAAGGCCAAAGATGACCGTACGAAACCGCAGGATTGCGGGACGTAGGGTACAAGAAGCAAGCTTTATCCCATAGCGATAAGGAAAAGACATCCCACGGTAGAACGGGGAAGAACCATTAATAGAAGGATTAAATGGGTTCTTCTGAGTCCTAACAGAGGGTTTTTCCACATGGGTACCCACCGAAACCCGAGATTCATAGGAAGATCGAAGCAATGAGAGATATACCTCTCGGCAAGCCTGACACACATACTACGGAACTCAACTAAGATAATAGTTCAGTAGGCATAGAAGACGGAGGAGAAAGTATTTACGTATATTGAGAGTTCTGTTTCTTATAAAACATTATTAGCTTACTAAGAGAGAAAACAGAGAGGTATAATATCACTAACCTATCCGCTCCATCATCCTTACGGACTATCATTCTTCTATGGAATGCAGGAATGCATCTTGGAAGACCAGTTTGTGTCAAGCTTACGGGAAGGGGCATTGCAACCGTATGCTTAAATGAGCCGCTATAAGACCTTTGTAGGCACACAGCATAACATTAAGGTACAAGGCGGTGTTTAATCATCCAGCCTTACGCCTGAAAGCATGAAGCCACCTAGCAAATAAGTATACCGCTATACAGCGCTCCTTAGATAAGAACAAATAGTTCTTGCTGTTTTGGCAGTTCAGTTGGTGCATCTACTCGTTGGCTACTTTATACCAAACGAACACCTTCTGCATGGCTGAATTTTGCCTTATGTGGCTTGGCGAAAAACAACATCTTTCTATAAAGCTTGCTCTATTGCTTGATTCTTCTTTCCAGTGGACATACTACATTCTACAGAGAGGAATCTCTGCTTGGAAGAAAGGATCACAGCTTAGGTAACCGACCAAAGAAAGGGCGAAACAAGGGCCACTAACCTATCCCTTGGAGCGGAGCCCACGTTTGGAGATTGAAGCCTTGGCACGGACCAATAGGCAAACCCAAAGAGAGACCCTAGTAGTATTAATCTCGACGCCGCCCTTGACTATATATGTTTTTTGCTTCCCCTTTACCCTTTTCCCGAGCTTGCCTTAGTCTTAGCTGCCACTAGAGAAAAATTAGTCTCAGCTAAAGGAGAATCAGAATTCGAGGTCTAATCGTGGAAAAGACGTCAAACCTATACAAATTGGTCCCTAGGCTTCGCTTTCCTTTCTTCAATTTCCAAGACTGGTGGAGGAATTGCTAATTTGTCCTTCCTTGCCTACAGTTCTAAGAGTCTCATAAGAGAAGAAAAGACTTGAATCTTGCTTCCGTAGTTTCAGATGCCTTACCTTATTCTATATCTTCAAGTCCCCAACGACAAGGGGAGGGGCATTTTCGGAGCAAGTTACGGCAGCAAGAGCAAGTTACGACTCGGCTCAGCTCAAAAGCCGGAATGCTAACTTAGCTTGTAGTTTGATCGCTTCGTAAAGCGCTAATGCACATGTAGGATTTCGTTAGTAACTTGCTGCTTCTTTTCTAGAACAAAGGGAGCCCGCATGGAAGCTAAAGGAAGTGAGGGGGGTTACAGGGGGAAGGTTCTCGCATCTTAGAACCTTGACTGTTAAGGAGAGCACTCCGTGCCCCGTACTATCGAGAGAGCGACTTCATTCCTCTAATGGACCACTAATAGAACGTACTATCTCCAAACCTCTCCAACTCAAGTTGCATTGCATTCAGGCAACTGTGGAAGAAAAAAGGTTCAATACTTGACTTTGTGAAATGTCAATTCATTCTTAGCACCTTAACTACCTTATAGTAAACAGTTTTACTAATCCTGTTACTAAGCCTCAAAAGCCTTTTAGGCCTCGTAAACTCGCCCGCCAACCCCATTCCATAAAAAGAAGTCCGGGGCTAAGCCTAAGGCCTACCAGTAGGCAGCTAAGAAGTTTAAGGCCTACTTGTCTGTAGGCTCCTATAGGGACGCTCGCTAGCAGCTTAAGGGGTAAAGCGGGAGCATAGCGAGATGAAAGATGAGCTCTAAGCTAAGGATAATATGAGGCTTGAAGATAGTCTCCTAATAAGTCCAGGTATTCTGTTCTCCACAGCTTTTCACCTTTCCCAAAGTTCCTTAGCCTTATGCACGAATTATTGAATAAGCCATCCCCACTTGGCGAGAAAACGGAATGCGCGCTAGCGCGTTCCGACTTTCGAGCCCGCCTACACTTGCTCCGTAACTTGCTCCTACACTTGCTTCTACAAGCAGAGAATTAGTTATAGTGTAGGGGTGCATGCTAGAATCTTCTTTCACAATCGCACATACATCTCCCTACGTCAAAGCCTGATTGTCTACCAATCTGCGTAAAAGCTTTTGTTTTAATTTCTCGTCTCGGCTTCTTCAACTACTATTTCCACAAGCCCTATGTTGTAAGGGATGGAAAGTGCAATCGCCAAAGTTGGAAGCTCATCTCAAACAAAAGCCATAGAGGAGAAGAGAGCCAAGGAAGACTTAGCACAACCGCTTAGCGCAAGGAATATTCTGAAACCACTAGCTGCAATCAAACTAAAGGAAAGCCTTGATCGATATGATATTAATAGAATATTAATGTGCTCAAGCAACCTTACTAAGCGAATAAAGCTCTTCTTAATGGTGGGGTTACCATTATCCTTTTTGTAGTGACGAATCTTGTATGTCTTCCCTTATATATATAAAGGTTTTAGAAAGGGGCGAGGTTTGAAGATGCTCGATCGATAGGGAGAGGAATGGAGTTGGCTCGACAAAGGAAGGAGCTATGAAGCATCTTAGAGTATTCCATTCTGTTTTTCAGCTGGATCCAAGTTTGTTCGCGTGGCTCTTCCTCCACGGAAGTTGCTGGCCGGCGCTCAACTGTTCGAGCACAATGCAGTGGTCTTGGTTCTGATTCGACAAAGGTAGAATGCCTGGTCATAGGTCCAGTACAGTAGGTAGCAGGCGTGTTCATTTTGGCTCCCGAGCGAGAACGATAAATAGGCGATGCACCATCCTTGCTGCTACATACGTTTTCCTTGACTTGATAGATTCATCCAATTGAACCCATACTCAAAAAAGGACCACAAGCTCGGGGCTCGACGAAACAGAAAGTATCAGCATTAAGAAACTTCTTGGGGTTAGCAGTGAAAGAAAGAGCCTGGCATTCATTTCTTCATTCATATTCATAGCTGAGTCTACTAAAAGAGGGACCAGCCTCATCGTGGTGATTAGAGGACACCTCTTATCGTTCCCCTCTAATGTGACACATTTTCTCCCAGTTATATGATCAAGGGGATCAACCAACCCGTCTCAATCCATGTCAACCATCAACTCTCAAAAAGCCAGTAAGTAGAGCCTATTTATGGGAGTTGAAAAACAGAAGGGCTAGCGATAGTACTCCGGCTTCAGAGCAGTACAAGAAGCGAGACTCAAATAAGGTTCCCTACTACCAGTTCAGGCATATGCCGAAAGTGAGCCAAGCAACCCGTAAGGCCCACTCGACGGATAGCACAAAGAGAAAGTACTTCTTCCCGCGGGGAGTGGGAACTTACTTATTCCAGTGAACTAGGATAAGCGGAAACCGTTCTTCACACAAGTGCGAAGGAAGCCGCAAAGCAGCACGCACCCGTAGAACCTTGTGGGGCAGACTTAAAAGTAGGAGAGAATATTCATTTTGATGTAGGAACTTTAAAAGGCACACAGCCGCCTTATTCAAGTGAACTACTATCAGCTATCAATGCGCTTCGGTCTCTTTCACTTTCAGCTACAGAACGGTCCTACTTTAAACAGTAAGCGGGGAGGTTGGACAATAATAAGGAGTGGGAACATCAGCCTTTAGAGAGAGATACGGGGCCTACATTAAGTGAAACTCTAATAGGGCCTACGTTTGGGCAACTTTCCTCCGTTGCTTGTTCAACTACAGTTGTAACAAACTACCTTATTCCATTACTAATTTCCGCGGTAAGCGGCTTAGCATAGGAAGATTCGAGATGATGAATCGCATTATAGGTGAGAACTTCTATCAAGAGGGCGGATGGAATTAGGCTTGCAAGCAAAAAGACAAGATAGCTTCCAGAAAGAGAGACTGGCTCTTTTCGCGACTCCATTGCTATTGAATCTGCTGTTCTTGTTCGAGAATCCGCAGCACATGAATATGAGTAAAAAGAACTAATTTACCAAGGTCTTATAGAAGGTAAGGTGTATTCTCAGTCTATTAGGTGGCTAGCTGATCGTTAACAAGTATAAAGTACTCTCGTTTAAGAGCGCTGGATCCTGCTTCTTTCATGGTCCCAAAGAACAGGTTGGAACGAAGCCATCCCGATCAATTCCTTATATAATTAATATGAATCTTATCTGTTTAAGCAGCTGATAGGCAAGTTCACTCCCTTTTGTATGCATGCTGGTATGACTGAGTCACCCCTTTCTTTCAAGAGCGTATATGATGGTGTAGAATGGATAAATGCAATGATTGATCCCACAGTGCTTTATTTAGCAAGAACTAGGAAACTTTAATAGCTACTTACAAGCCCAAGCCCATGCAAGCAAGACATAATAGCCTTAACCCTGCTCATCAAACCAACTACCCTAAGTACCTGAGGAGACATTCAATAGCAAGCGCCATCAACAGACTGATCGTCTCATGTCTACATTCAAAGAACTGCTCAGTAAAATCTAACTGGAATTCAAGAATTTGGTTTTTACCTGGTCTACTCGACAAGATTGAGTAGAATCCGGGAAAGGACTGGGAAGGTATCATGGAGAACGAATCTATCTTACTTGAATCCATTCCTACCACTACATAGAAGGGCTGATCATAGACCTATATTAATGACAACCAAGGATAAGCCCTATACTTTTGAGGATGGATCAACAATAATGACTTCTGAATGCAGAATGTATACAATTGATTAAGGAAACTTGGAATGAAACTTCCAAGAATTTGAAAGCTCCTGCCTACTGCTACTAGTACTAGTACTAGTAGCAATTCAACAAACGACTAAAGGCCCTACTGAAGATTCAAAAGGTGAAGGAAATGTCAGTACAAAACAAGCAAAAAACACATGAATGGAAAAGGAAGATTGGAAGCTCAGCTCTAAGTCAAGAAGGGTAGGGGAGCCGCTGCGCCTACAATCTATACAGTTTTGGTTAAAAGGTTTTTTCTTTTTTCCACGCATCTATTAAGAAATGTGGAATCCACACTTCATCAATTTGAAATGCCCAACAGGCCGGGTTTTGGTTCAGCATGAGGAGATAAGGACAGAAGTTATGAAATTGTTCTCACACTTATCCATCTTATCAAGCCAACATCATATAGCAGTAGTCCATCAAATATTTAAAAAGTTTTCAGGGGAAAAAAATGCTTCAATCTGGTATGCTATCTATCAACAATAGGGGGGCTATTCATAGTAAAAAACTAGACGACTGGATGGATTCCAACTAAACTTCAACTTCTACTTGTTTGATTAATTCAAGGGCAATGCTGGAACATAATTAAGGATGATCTCCATCTCCATATGGTAATTGAAGTTAAACAGGAGCAAACCTGGTGCAATTCAATCCTTCTCCCTAGCAATGATTCTCAAAAAAGCAAAACCTCACTAGACTGGGGCCCATTACTATGGGGACTACACAGTATAAGAGAATGACTAAGGTAATTGCAAATATATTGAAAGACAGGCTGGCACTTTTAAAAAAATGGCACCCTCCTAATCTCATTTTGATAGGAAGAGATATTGATAATTATCCCAAGTGACCATGACAAGAAAAAAGAACCCATCGAAGAAGCTAAACAACAGGAATGAAAGAATGC
This sequence comes from Ehretia macrophylla, assembly GCA_037974665.1. Classification (NCBI taxonomy): domain Eukaryota; kingdom Viridiplantae; phylum Streptophyta; class Magnoliopsida; order Boraginales; family Ehretiaceae; genus Ehretia; species Ehretia macrophylla. Next base: position 44,048,270 of record CM075775.1, read on the forward strand.
AACTAGCGGTAGTGATAAAGACTATTAATAGAATATCCCGTGGCGTGGTAAATGTAGTCATGAGCGCGTAGGTGAGCTCCGTGGTGAAAGGATACGAAGTATCGTTGAGCACTTGAGTTAGGAGTATAACGACTAACGAGGGCTTCCTTCTGCTTCCCCTCACCTCCTGGGGGTTCTTAGGAGAAAAAGTGGCATTTAAAATCGACTTTAAGGACGCCTTACCGGTATTGAAAGCAATGAAAGGACCCTTTGATAAGGGGCCCGAACGGTACTAAGGCCTGTCTAAAGTGCAGTGACTGCCTTATGGGGGAAGGCAGGAACGTCTTTCACTATCCTCCCTGAGGGGCGCCCACGGGGAAACTCTAGTACCAGACCACCTTAGAAGTAAGAATTAAAATCCTTCCTTCCTTGCTTTAAAGACATGGCTTTAAGTACTCCTTCTACTACTGACAGTGGAGCTCGTGACCTATGGGTATGGGGCACGAGTTCAATAAGGTATCTCTAAAGTGCTTTCTTTGTTTTGCCACTTATAATTCCTATCCCTAAGAACCAATCCCCAGGATGGAGCCGGGTTCTTCAGTATAGCATGTCGCATTCCAAATTCATAGGGTCACTACTCCCTAGAGGACCTAGCGCTAACAGAACACAAATGAACAGGTCACTCTGGGGTTTGAAGCCATTGTGCCTGCCCCAAGCATAGCGCATCCCTCGTACAACTCTAAATGCTCTCGCCAATGTGTTCTAACCAGAGCCTTCTCCCCGAATCCCATTTTTCTAAGCAAATATTCCAGAAACCTCCAGTTGACATGGTCATAAGCCTTTTCTATGTCAATTTTGCATAGAACTCCCAGTTCCCTGCTTCTAATTCTTGAGTCAATGCACTCGTTCGCTTTAGGTTTTTATTCCAATATTTGCCTTCTTTGAACAAAGGCGCTCTGATGGGGCGATATGATCAAACTCATCTCCTTCTTCACTCTGGATGCTAGCACTTTTGCAATTCTTTTGTATAAGCTACCTACTAGGAAACTCGGGCGAAAATCTCGAATGTCAACATCTTCGCCTTTATATGGGATCAAGGCAATGAAAATGGCATTGGTTTGAAGACGCTCGACCAACAGGAGAGGTTCGAAGATGCTCAACCGAGTTTGAAGATGCTCGACCGATAGGGAGAAGAATAGAGTTGGCTCCAGTGAGGCATCTTTGTGGAACTCCAAAAGCACCTTCATGAAGTCATCCTTGACCACCCCCCCAGCATTTTTTATAAAAGACGATGGTAAATCCATCCGAACCTGGGGCCTTGTCTCCACACATCTCCCCTAGAGCCTTGAAAACCTCCTATTCCTCAAAAGGCCTTTCCAACCAATCACACATCTCCGTAAGGATGCAAGACCCCGTGACGCATCGGTCGAAACGAATGCGGTTCTATGTAAAGCTCTTTGTAGAACTTTTCAACCGCTAATCGAATCGCTTCCTCCTCCTCTAGAACGCCCCCTTCTACCTCCAGTCTAGATATGGTGTTTACTAAATTTATCGCGTTCGCTACTCAATGAAAGAACTTTTTGTTCTTATCCCCCTTCCTTAACCACGTAATTCTCTACTTTTGTCGCCAACTAATCTTTTCCAACCTAGTTAGCCTCCTTCATTCTTCTTTTGCTGATACTCTCAGAGCTATTTCTGCTGATAATAGAGGTCTTGATTCTTCTGTGCGGTCTAGGCCTCCAAAGCTTCCATTTTCTTCAAGTCCACCCTCCTAAACTGCTCCTTATTCCACTTCCTCTTTCAAGGCTTTAACCTTCAACCAAAAGACGTGGCTTGCTTTCTCTTGAAACGAAAAGGAAGAACCACCAAGAAGCTACTTTTTATAGAAAAAAATCCTCCTCCTATTCCTTCTAAAGCTGAGATTTGGAACCTGTCCAATTTAGAAAGAGCAGGGCATTCCTAGTTGTTTGTGCAAGTGAACGTTGCCCCATTTAGAGGTAAATCTAACAACGAATTTCTCCCTACAAATTCAGAAAAATACCTCATGCTTGCTGTAATTCGGCTTCCTCCTAACTTCTCAGCCGAGAATCTGAAACCATTGAAATCACCTCCTTCGAATTAAAGAACTTAAGGGGGTAAACAAGGTAAAGTGGCTTCCTTTGCGCCTTTACCTCGTAAACTCAGTAAAGCTTTACTAAACAAGCGAGAAAGTTGACTTTGAGAAAGAAGGGGGCGCACTACGGCATATTAAATAAAATCAGTCTCGAATGAAAAAGTATATAACTAACAGACTATGATTCTTTCTTTTACAACTTGATTGGCTAGAACAACAATTTCAAGCAAGGCTCAATCAACTAATACGCTTTGTCGTCTCCCTTCTTTCCTGCCTCCCCTGAAAACAACTCGAAAGCAACAAGCCCCTCATATTCTAATAAGTGGGCTTGCTTTTCCCTGAGAGACAACTTCCCAAACCATAAAGAACTGGATGCCCCTACCCTATTTGATTAAAGCTAAAGGTGAATTGCTTTGGGTTGTATTGATTTGTGTTGACTTGAGTTACCTAAGCTGTAATACCCGAGCCCGGAATATGAATTTTCTTTGTTTATTATTTTGAAAATTTTATTTCCTTAAATTCTTTGTGAATTAACTGTTACTTTCTAGTCGACGCAACGTGCATTGCATTTAAGGAGCGATAGCTAGATAACGATTTCCAGTCGTCAGCAAATAGTGAAACTAGTATTTAGATGACTTAAATTTTATATTTTAAATATTGCTAGCTTTATTTGAACTTACCATAGCTGAAACGGCTTTAAAACGCACGAATAGGGCCCTTTGACCAAGTTTTAAGTAGTTTGACCTTAGCCTTTGACCCTTTGACCTTTTGACCTTTAATTAAGCAATTTATTAAGCAAAATAAAAATAAAAAAAGAAGCAACCAGCAGCAGCAGGCCGTGAGTCTCCATAGAGAAAAAAAAAAAAAACCTTTCAACTTCTATACGTTCAATCTTCGCGAGAGCTCGTGCGGGGTGATTACCGAGGCAACCAACGTTGTTTTCCTAGCGACTAGGAGTACCTAAGGTGAGGGAAGCATGTTATTTGTGCATTTATACGTTGTGTTAGTTAACTTTATCAGTTTTTAAATTTATCCGTAGATCGTTATTTAAAGCGAATTGATGCTTCTAAAATGTTCCTTAGCATTGGTAGAACATGTATTTATGGCTTTGTAACATTTTCTGCGGTTAAATGTTGTGATTGCAACTTGAATTGTGATATGAATAGTACTTTGTGAATAGTAAAACCTTGAAACGTTGAAATTGCGCCGTTATGCTTTCCGTTGATGTAGAAACGTGCTAGGTATGCTAGAATGCTAAAATGTGTGGTTTGTTTGGGTTGCGTAGTGAAAAAAACGAGAATTAAGCCTTTGGGAAAGTCGGGGTCGTTTAGGTCGACTTTTGCGTTTTCTCGTTTTGCGTGTTGGCATTGCTTCGGGAAGCCATGGAAGCACTTTTGGTGCGAATATGGCATTGGTTGGGTGTTTGGTTGTTGTAGTTGTAGTTCAAACGAGAAAGGGGGAAATCGGGGCTTTGCGCGAGTCCTAGGGTGAAGTAAGGTTTCCGGGTCTTTAGACGTGCCTTATGGTGACATAGGAGGGTTGGCGAAGTCGGTTTCCAGAACTCGTGGCTCGTTTGGAAATGGTAGCATTTTGACAGTTGGGGCCGATTTGTGTTTTTGTGTGTTTACTTGTCTTTATGCTTATAGAATGCTTAGAATTACTTGAATTGTTTGTTTGAGTTGTTTTGGATTGAATTGCTTATCAAATTGCTGCTATTGCGTGCGAGAGTAACCTACTTTGTTATTCTCCCACGTGTGGTTTATCGCTTGCTTATTGCTTGTTTATTGTCTTGTATCGAGTCTTGCATGGCATAGTGTCTCGCACGTGAGTGATGGGCCTCTCTGGGTAGCCTTGGGTTGCCAGTGTTGGTTGCTCTAGCTCCGTTGCTATTCCCTTTCTCGCTTGGGTTGCCTCCCAGGGAGATTTGGGTCGTAGGATTGATGGATACTTCCGGAGTATTCAAAACTGATGTTATAAGGTTGTTTTGGGCCGGCGCGTCGTCATCGAATTCGTGTTTGAAAGTGGTTCGTGAAAAGAGTATCGTATCCTTTGATTGAGTGTTTGCAGCTTTAAATACTTGCCTTGCTTTATTGTTGGCTTTGGATGTATCTTTATATGTTTTGTATGTATTGCTTGACTAATTGCATTGCATACTCCTCTCATCTCCGTCCTTGAGACCAATTGCCCTCGCTGAGCAATAGTTTTTGCTCATTCCTCTCTATACTATGTTTTTACAGGAGTAGTTGAGGCAGACCCTCTCGAGGTAATTGAGGAGGAGGAGCAGGTGGAGGTGTTTCCGTGATAGCACTTACCTGCTTTGCTGGTGGTTGGTTACCAGTTTTGTGCAAACCTTGATGTTATGTATATTGCGTGAAGGAAGCTTAATTTTGAGGCTTGTAGCCTTGTATATATATTTTCTAGTTGAGATCTTTATTAGTTTTATGTTGAAATGGATTAAAGTTTGTAAGTTGTAAACTTATACTCGGATGACTAGTGAAGATTGCATGCTAATGGCTAATGGTTTAGTGGCATAAGTACTTGCGTAGTATGCATATCATTTTTGGTTTGGAAAGTTGGATAATAAGAAATGTATGTTTTATAGAAAGTTGGCTTGTTTTGATTATTTTATAGCTTTCGCAAGTGTTATATTGTTTTTAGGGTTTTCGGATTGTCCGCGGTACAGAGGAGACTCCGTCCGTGTGTCGGGTCCGGGCTTGGCCTTTTGCGGGGTTGGGTCGGGGCGTGACATAAGCTAAGTCAGGCACATTTTCCATTACCGAATAATGCTTGCAGTATGAGTACCTGTGCAACAAGCTAGATAGATATTGACACGACGAGTACATATATTGATCCATAAAAAAGACTAGTCGGAAAGCACACAAAGCCAAGAGCACTCAACATATAGCTATCACCTTGCTGAGCTTGAAGTCTTTTTTTGAATCCTAAAGTGGCATGTGTGGAAGGAATGCACCATCTTCTGCCGATCCACTTCTGATAGAAAATAGCACTTATTCTCCCTTTTATGGAGAGTCTAGAAGACGCAAAAAGAAGAGTTAGTTATCAACCGCCCGGGATCGCCCTATTTGAAATAGTGGAAAAGGCTTTGAAGTGCTTCTTCTTTTCTTTTAATTGAAGTAGAGAGGATGTATATCGTAATGTATATTTCTTGGCTCTAATCCTCTTTCATGAGGCACCAAGAAAGAAGGCAAGTCGAACAACCAAATGATTTAGGAGTTCGTACCAGGAAATCTCCGATTCAAGAGAAGGGCTTTCTTCAGAAAGGAGAAGGCTTGATATTTTATTTGGCATACAACCAGTAGAGGGGGCTACCTATGAAGGGTTGCTCGTTATCGGAGATGATGCTGTCTGGAATTCCGAAGTGGTAGATGATGTGGGTTTGTATGGACTCGGACACCGTTGTGTTTTTGAAATCCTTTACAACAATCGCTTCAGCCCACTTAGAGAAATTGTTGGTAGCGGCCAACAAATACTTCTGCCCTGCTAACGACGGCTGCGTGAAGGCTCCGATGATGTCCATCCCCAAGGCCATGAGCATGTATGTTGTGACGTACAATGGTTCCGGAAGCTGGTGGTGAATATAGTCTGCGTGCTACTTGCAGACCTTGCAGCTTTTGGCGTATTCAATACAGTCGGATATCATGGTTGGCCAGTAATATCCTATTTGAGCTGTATTTGTCACTTTGGTCCCATTTGGTGTACCACGCACACTCTCGTGTGGACCTCTTGTATCGCTCTGGATATCCATTCTTTGGCTGGCTATGCACTTCATATAGATCCCATCAAGCGATCGCTTATAGAGGGCATCCTTCCACATGATGAACTTGATCGCACGCCTTTGTACTTTGGCCCGTTTAGCTCGGTCTTCAGGTAGCCTTCCTTGAGGTAGTTTAGAAGGGTTCTCGCCAATCTTCCTTGCCCTCTTCAGCATTTATCATGTTAACTGGCTCTGCCTGGGTGATTTCGCGGAGGAAGACCCTTCGTTCCCTGACCATGATAGTCACAGTCTTTTCAGACGGGAGAATCAAAGAAGCTGCCAACGAGCAAGTCTGCTAGCTAAAATCTCGTATTATCTATTTGACTATAGACAATTATTTACTATACAATAAATCACTATCGAAAAAGGGCTCTCTTTTTAGGCTAGGGAGTGAATTCAACTTCAGACAAGTCTGGCAAAGTAGCTCATCTGGTAACACGGTCATCCGTCCAACCTCTATCAATCGGTCTTTCTTCCCCTTTCAATCGCTTGAATTGGTCCAACCGAGAATCTTGAATCTCTAACAATTGCATATGTCTGACTGATGGGAGAGATCGGCTCTATGGCCGCCTTAAACTGCAGCCCTCTTTAAGCTATCTTTTAGGGTATTTTATTGGTCAAGTAACAAGTCTCGATAAGCTGTCACAATCAGGCTATGAGTTAAAATATATATCTTATCGATCTGTCTTTCAATACTTCCTATCTTCATGCTTACGAATCAGTATCTGTTACAATCGCTCATTTGTTCTGTCGCAACTCTTTTTTCATCCAAACCTTGTATAGAAGGTGTATGCCGAAGAAAGTCAGTTTCTTTCTCGCGTTCAACCTGAGAATCCTCCCTACCTAATCTTTAGTTGCTTAGCCCCAACTCCTATAAAATGATAAAGGAAAACGAGAGCTTGATTCAACAAAAACTCTTGATCCTCACCCTCGGAGAGAGTAAGCTCGACTAAAAGGGACCGAAGCACTCTTCCCAAATAGCATGACTGAAAGTTGACATTATGTTAACTTCAGGCTAAGAAGTACTTGTTCCTTCCGTAGTCCTTTTCACTTCAAATCATTTTTCTAAATCCAAATCATGTATAGATGGGAAAGACGATGACGGAAGCGTTCTCTGAATCTTAAGGACAAGACCCTACACTATTCTCGAACCCTCTACTGAGCTCTACCCTGCTTGCATTTCCTTTTGAAGGGGCCAAAAAAATGTCTCCACCTGCTGCCAACAGTCTTTCTTCAGAATTTGACTGAACGGGTCGATCCTCCCCTCCCGTTTGTTTTAGCAATTTATCCTAAGGTCTCCTCGCCAAGAGCTCCCCGATGATGACAGAGGAAGCAACTCACTTGCTGTGGCGGGGTAGCTTTTTTCTTTCACAATAAGACCTAGACGATTATCCCTACCCTCGGTAGCTTACGAGTTTACGTCTATCCCTGGTCAGGTATAGTTTTCTTTCGATTTCTCCTTTGTAGCCGTTACCCGAATTCGCGCAAGTGTGTACATACCCCCCAAACTCACTTGACGAGGAATCCATTCTCGCGAACAAACACAACCCTTACACATGCCTAGGAGCACCCCTTCCTGCATATCCATACAAGACCCGAGTAGGCGGGTCGAGGTCCTACGAGGTACCCAATACTCCGAGTACCCTCCCAAAAGGAAAAATATGTGTCTGTGTTTTTGAATAGTCAAGATCTTATACTAATGCTAGGATTAAAAACCTTGACTTGGGTTATTCCGTGTAGCAGTACTTTCTTTAATTCATTTCCATGATTCTTCTCGTGAGCACAACTACTAGCATCACAGAGAATCGGCAAATCGAGTATGGAATTAGAGCTCGGGTGGGACATCAACCACAGCACAGGTTGCGGACCTATCGAGATGCTTCTTTGCAGAACCCAACAAGGGCTGTAACTCAATAGAGTGAGTGGGAAACCTTGTAAACGCGAGCAGGAGAATATAGATAGGTCTGTCTGGTCTTAGACTAGCCCTACTCCATCCATCTTGGCTATCTTGAGCTTATGAATAAGCTTGGGGCTACTTTTCATTTTCTGCTTGCTACTAAGGCTTCCAGCACTAATTCCTATCTTAGAGCAGTTAATGCCCGGATACGCGGCATGGCTCAATTTCATAATTGAAAATCGGTGAATTTTGAGTGGTCGTACTAAAGCCAGGGTGCTCGTCTCCGAACCCACCTTCTAAGTAGGGGAATATTTAGCATGAAAGATTTTGATCAACCCGAAATCTTGCGCTAAAATAAAATAGAAAGGACCCATCAAGGAAAACCGGCCAGGGAACACCTATATAATATACTCCAGGACCTACAAGGAAATTCCTTACGATGCCCTATCAACGCGGCGCACGCCTCTTATTGTCGGGAACAAGCAAGCTGAGCCTTCTCTCCCTTCCGTTTTCGAAGTGGAGGAAAGGGTTCACACCTACCTTGAGTAGCATGGCTGGCCAGAGGAATACGAGTTAGAATTCCTATTAGAGTATTATGCCTTTCTTGACTAGCTTGCGGTTTCACTTTCTTTCCATAGGCCTCAGTCAACAAAGAATCTCATTATATATGGACGAATAAAGCAAGAGAAAAAAATCCTTCTTTCTTTAAAGAGAGTCCTACGTATCCATTTCGCTGATTCTAGTCTCAATTCTTTGTCTGGAGCCTCTAATCAAGATTATTTTTGGGTCTTTGACGACTTTCAGTTAAAAAAAGAAGAAAGCGGCCAACTCATGTTTCCCGTTCGAAAACTCTTTTTCAGTATCATCGTACTCGACATTAGTTGTTTCCTTTTTTTCCTTAATCTTGCTTGGATTCTTACCCACTGGGTCTGCACCATCCGTTCAGCCACAAAATGGTGCGTGGCACCTGTGTCAACCATAGCCAACACATCATTCCCATTAAGCAAAACCTTAATCTACAAGACGAGAGGACTCTGTATGGATGGCATTCCACTATTGCAGAGGATTGACTCGTGTTGGGCTCTCAGAGTCAGATTCCACTTCCTTTGCTCCTTCGACAGCTAAGGCACTCAACTTCTCTCGCTTTGGACAGTCTTTTGCCTAATGGGGACCATTGGCAAATGAAAGAGCCAGAGTTTGTCTTTCCCTTACTCTCTTGTCCATCTGCTTTAGGCTTGGCTTTGTCCTAGCTCAACGGTTATTCCCTTTGGGAAGAACTATGAGACCCTCTCTCAAACTACAAAGAGAAGATGCAGCGGAAACTCCTTTGCGTTGTTGATACGAGAGAGGAAATAATGATATAACTTCGATATCGCCCTTAGCAAACCCGAAACAAGACCCCGGTCTTATAGGATAACGCGGACTTCTGGAGCCCTTTCTAATGGGCAGAAATCCGTCGTCAGCCGCAGGGATATTCTAGAAAAGGTACAACCGCTTAGTTCTTTGAACTTCTACGGCGCCGAGTGAGATGAGGTATCCGGTATAAGAAGATAAGGAGTCGTTCGGGCCCCAGAGCTCTTTGGGTCACGAACTCCAACAGACAATACTTAATACTTCTCCTAAGTGACAGCAAAATGGGCTACTTTCTCATAAACCCGCGATTTGGGCCATCAATTTGGATTATATGATAGGACTCGCAAAGGAAATTAGGTCATTCCCGGGGTGCTTCCTGCTTTTTTTCAAGGTCCATTCCCTTCCTTCCCCTTATAAAAAGAAAAGAGCAAAAGCCGGGAGCAAGTACTCCTCTTTCGAACTCTTTTTTCGCTCTTATATTCACCTTCTCCAATCTAACAACTGGCTTCTGAGCATATCTCTTTCTCTTTTAGAATAACCCATGGTAGCTTTGTTCGCTTAACGGGTGTTTAGTTCTTTCATTGCACCTTTCGTCTACTCTCTATGAAATCAAGATTCCTGAAATCTAAAGTAAATGATGACAAGTAGGTTTGCTTCCCGGGCCATTGGATTTTGGACTCATCTTTCTGACTCAGGAATAGCGGGAAGGTAAAGTACTTATTCTTAACCTTAAGTCGCTTTCATAAGACTAAGATTGAAGGCTTATAGCTCTAAAGTACAACAAAGCAAGCGCAAGACTCCTAGGGTTAACTACGCTAAGAGGTTTCAAGCTCTAACAAAAAAGCTGGAGTCTTCCATTCTGGGGCGGGGGGTTGAGGTTCTTGCAGGTATATAGTTAATACTACATAATCTCTAATAAGCCTAAGGGAAAGTCAAAGAGGAAGAATGCACGGAAAGAAAGATCCTAAGAGACAATAGAAAGGCGAGAATGGAATGCTAAGAGAAAGAAAGAAGATCAAGCTATTCGAATCCTACTGCCCTATCGGGATAGGTAGGCCCAAGCCTTTCCCCTCCCCCTCCCTCCATAAGACCCTCTTTCCCCCTCGGGAAAGATAAAGAAGAGAAGAAATGATTCCTTTTTTTCTTTCATGTGAACGGGGTTGGTGGGGCTTGTATCGAAATGTTTTTTGTGCTATACACCACGTTGAGAAAGACCAACTTCCTTTGTACCTGAGTCTTTTTTACCTCAAAATGGAGGTCCTCCTTATGATGCTACGGACAGTTGTCCAAAGTGCAAGGGGTAAACTCGAACACGGATAGGATAGGATTGTGCGTGCCAGGCCCTTCGGGTGTCATGTTTTGGCCGCGTTTACCGTACCTCTGGCCCTTAGGCCGTAATATTTTGTTACGTTCTACCGCTGTTACGCCAGAAATCAAAGGTTTCACACGAGCTTTGTTCTGCGGCGTGGTGGCAGGACCGCTAGGGGAATGGCCCCGGGTGTAGAAAAGGTTAAATCTGCAGGGTTCATGCAAATACATAGGCCCCTTCCCTTATCTTTTGGTAGTTTAGAAGGCGTTTTCCGATCTACAGTCCCTCGGAGCGAAGGGTTAGGCAGGTAGTATGGGCCCTCTGACTTCCAGCTATGTGCTGTGCGGCTCCCGTGAAGCGAATGAAGGGAAGCTTGAATAGCTTACGCTTACTCTCAGCCTCTTTGATTGGTAGGCGGGCGAGCTAAGCCCCCTACTTAAGATTCAATTCATAAGGGTAATTTTATGTTATCGTGATGCTTTAGTTAGGTCGACTACTATAGGCTAGCTACTTCTAGCTTCTATAGTGGCCCTTCCACTTTGGTCTAGTTTTAGTTTGTATTGGTACTGAATGAGCATATCAAACAAAGGCGAGCAGTATAAGCCCTTCTCCGGCCTGGGAAAATTAACGAATTCTATAAGCTAGGGCTTTGTTCACCTTTGGACACGAACACTATTATGTTCTCAGCAGAAACCCGCCTTAGGGATTGAACGGCAATAAGATAAGTCGACGTTCAATCTAAGACAGGGCTGAGCGCTGATAGCTTGTAGTAAACAGCCTCCTTATGAAACCAACCGAAAGCAGCCTTTGGTACTTAAGTAGTTAAGGTTTGGAACCCTTGCAACTATGATAGAAAGCCGTTTGCTTGTTGCCAAACCCTTAGCCTTTCTTTTGAATCAAAGTAGGTCGCGACTCTTGTATTTTAGTCGGTCGGGGGAAGCTACCGCTTCGTAGACAGCTTCGCTTCCTCGTCGCTTCTTTCTGGTGACTCCCTTCTACTGTGCTTGCTTCTCTCGCGTTTGCTTGCGAGAAGGCTTAGAGTCCTTTTCGCTAGGTCCAAAAGCTTCCCAAAAGATATGATTCAATAGAAATCCCGCATATTGAGCGCAACTGATATGCGGCTATCGCTAGGTAGGAATGGGAGACCTTCTAGGAGGGGCTACCTATCTATAATTTGTTTTTCGGACATGACTAAGATTCGGGAACAAGATGCTATCAAAGAGACTGGAACCCTAGGGATAAGAAAAGTACGTCAACAACAAGGATTGGCTCAGAGCTCCTACGAGCAAGGAAGTCATAGGTGCAAGAACCACTAGAAGGAATCGAGTATATGATCGTTGAACCTCCTCTCACTCGTAGGCTACTACCTCGAACAGGCTAACCCTGGTAGTTGATTACCTTACTAAGTCCCTACCCATATCACCAAGGAACTCAGGGCTACTAACTCTGAGAGCAACTAGCTACCAAAGTAGAGCTCCGAATTACAAGTAACAAGGGATCCTAGCTTCATAGAAGAAGAGAAAAGCAAGCATCAGCTCGCAAGTGGATATATTCATGGAAAGAGTGTGGCGAATGACCAGTAGGCAAACTCATAGAAAGGGAGACAGAAAAGACAGAATAATAAAAAAGTCTTAGAACTAGGAAAGCATACCAACAAAAGCACTAGATAGAAGAGCAAGATGCTATAGTTAAGAAGCACTTGGGCTCAAGACACATTTCTCAATTTCAAAGGAGTACACCTCTACCCTATAATGATACCGGGAAGAGAAGTGGAAAAACCTCCTTGTGCAAACCAACCCATCTTGGTCAGGAGAGAGGAAGGATGCAGAAGGCCAAACTCGTTAACAGCAACTAGAAGGATTCATAAGAACAAGCAAACAAGGAGGTTTTTCCCGTGCCTACTTTACCACTTGGCAAGTGGTAGTCCACCGCATCGAATGCCGATCTTTGGGGGGACTCCTCTTCTCGTTGCTCCCGCACTTATGGGGCCGATTATACAGGGCCCTTTGGACTATTCTTTGTATTTTAATAATAGGGGACGCTATGTTTCCCCATGATACTTCAGGCGGCACATCTTCTTCGGTGACCGACCTATACCCACCGGAGCCAAGGAGGAATCCCCCCATGACCATAAAGCAGGCTCTGCCGACAATGCAGATGTCCCCGGTGTGCGAGCAAATAACGCGCCCGGGGCACTCACCCGCGAAAGAGGTGGCCCTAGCGGGGGCCAAGGGGATGGCCCAAGAATTTGGGGCATACTTGTGCGAAAGAGGGATGACCCTCTTTCGTTCATGTACAAGCTCTAACGATATAGGAGAAACTAGCTAAATTGAATAGTCCATCAGTGGGCTCATTCCGAATTTATTTGTTCCGCCAAGAAAAAAACAAGAGAGAGCGGGACACTTACCCACCTAAGAGATAAAATGTAAGAGTGACTTCGGATTGGATAGTGTGAGTGGGATAACTGAAGAGCCCGTGGAATGTTGTTCAGATTTTTCGAGTCTTCCTAAATATAAATCATAGAATGGCATTGTTAATTGGTATGACCGCTCTAGTTGTTCTTTTCACGAGTACAGTGGCTAAGCAAATAGAATAGCATTCGAGATTTTCTTAGTTTTTCTAACTTTTAGGAATGAGGGATGTTCGTTCTGTGGTGATGTTAGAATTTTTACTTTTAAGGGAAAGACAAAGTAAGAGTATGCTATTGAAGACGTTACAATATATGTCGAGAAGGCCTCCGTTGATTGTGTACGAACAAAATACGAGTCCAAAAGCAGGGTAAGAAAGGGTTTAGCTAATGGAGATGATGTACTAGATTGGCTAATGTTCCCAGGTTGATGCGATGTATTCCACTAGTTGACTGAAGACTTGATTATTGGTATATCGATCGGTCCAGCACGGAATGAAATAGGAGTCAGTTCGACAGAAAGCTTTTGAAAACTCAGTTGACCCAGGTAAATAAGGAACAAGATGAATACAGAGGTTAAACGAGCATCCCACACCCAAAAGGTGCCCCCACACCATTGGAGGATCTAGGGCGTTAGCCCGAAGCCCATAAAGAGAGAGTCAAAAGCCTGTAGAAGACCAAGGTCTCGATCGATAGATCTAGTAGTCAGTCACCCTCAATACCAATATTGGATTCTACAGCCAATGCTGCTAAACGCAATTAAACCATGTTCCTAGGCCTTGAAACAAGGGGCTTTACTAAGATAAAGAAATTGAAATCAGATAAAAGATGCCTAGTCTGCGCTGTTAGAATCCATTGTAGAAAGGCTTGCTCACTTCTTCATATGTGAGATGATCGTATTCTTTAGAATAACTATTTAGAATAACTATTTAGAATAATGGGATTTGACTTTGCTTCGATCCCCTCTTTAAGATACTCCAGAAACTCGTTGACCCATAGATATAATAGCTGATAATAAACCAATTTCATTGCCTTTACGTCGTAAAGAGAAGCATGTGCCTTCCACCTATCCTGCCCCACAACAAGCCGCGCAACTACTATGAGCCCTCTGTCCCACGCATTAACCAGCTCTCGTGGTTCACCGGTTCTACCGAAAACTCTCATTTGTTGAAGCAGAGCATAGTGCGCTTTAGGTGCCGAGCGAGAAACTTCTCTTCTTTCGTTTCGATTTTTTCACTGATCTGAAACTTAGTACTTCTTGTCTTATTGATTCCAGGGATGGCGGCATTCATGAATGAAGTATGTCCGAACCAAATTAGCACTTCTCATATTAGGCTAGGCCTCTCCAGCTGAGCTGGGCGCTGGGGCCTTGGATGCACTAGCGATTGGCGCATAGGGGAGTGGTTGTCAGGGTTTCTCGGCCTGGTATCCTGCACCTCGCGTTCATGATATCTACATTCAACTGTGCCCCGGAGACACAGTCGAGGGACGCCAGCCCAGTGTGCTTCTTTCACGACATGCTATAGTCCTGGGTGTCTTCCAGTGGTCTTCTAGCCTTAGAAGAAGTCGTGTCCGCCCCGGATATCTGCAACATTCTCCCATGCCTTTTTCTATTTAAAATATTGGACAAACTAAAGGAAAAGACTGACCCATTCGGTGACTTTCGCGGTCGCCCTCACTGAACCAACTTGAATCTAAACTACGATTCAGATCAAGTCTTACCGAAATCGGATTTCCTTTTCGTGCTATATGCACTTGGACTTCACTTTTTCCCTTTTTTCTTCCCGGTCCAATATTTGTTCTCGAAGGTCTACCTCCTTTCATGCGCCCCTCACCTCTTCCATGAGGATGATCCACTAGATTCATTACAATACCACAAACAACGGGGCGTCTGCTTGCTGCCCACCGGCTTTGTCCAGCTTTTCTAAGCTTATGTACACCATGGTTAGGATTGAAAACTATACCAATAGTAGCTCGGCATCGGGAATCAATGACTTTTTCAACACCCGTATGTAGATGCACAAGCCTAGGAGAGAGTGTAGGGGGTGCTGGTTTCTTCATTATTTTAGCAAAAGTTCCTGCGGCTCGAGCCAGCTTTGCGCCTTGACCTGGAATTCAATATCATGTACCCATGTTCCTATACGTATATCGACTAATGGTATGCAATTTCCTATTTGAAAATATAGATCAAGTATCTCGTATCTATAAGGAGGGGGGTGGCCAAGAAGCAGCCAGCTGACTGCCTCCTTCCACTCGGCTTTTCTTCACTGTGTGAACAAGGTCTTAGTATGTATAGGCATTCTAGGCAGGTCGCAATAAGTCGTAAGTCGAAGGTTTAGACCAATCACAATTCATCACCATCTTGCCCGCTTTCAATTGATGACTGGCTATTATATAAGTGTTGACCTAAGCCCCTATGCTGGGGCTTGGCTCCCGAACCGTACGTGAGCTACCTCCTACGACTCTTCCTAAGAACTTGAAGCCCACTCTCTCTAAATAGAAAGAAATTCTTTTACAAGACAAAAAAAGCCGAAGGTTCTTTTGATAAAAAAGGACCAAGGCGAGGAAAGAAAGTAATCAAGTGAAAATACTCGGAGCTACGGAGTGTCTCCCCTGGGAGTTGGAAGCTCCGAGGGGAGGTATCGTTCCTGCCTTCCCCCAGAAGGCAGTCATTGGCTTGGATATAAACAGTCTCTTTTTAAAGACGAAGTCGAGGAAAGACGACTAGTTAGATCCGTTCCTTCCTTCTCCCAGAAGGAAGTCACTGGCTTGGATAGGAAAGAGAGTTTTTATTAAGAATAATACTCGTAGCTACGGATGGTCTCGCCGTGGAGTTGGAAGCTCCTCGGGGAGGATAGTGTGATCCGTTCCTGCCTTCCCCAGAAGGCAGTCTCTGTAACATGATAATGTGTGAGCCGTTCCTTCCTTCTCCTAGAAGGAAGTCACTAGCGGAGAGTTGAATCACATGATGTCGTGATTCTACTTGTAGAAATGAGGACCAAGGCTGAAGTAAAACGAAAGCCTTACGGGTATACCGGTGGTGAAACAGAGAGGAGAGGCAGCCCTCGTAGTCCTATGGGGAGCTAAGAAATAGAAGAGCAAACTTCTTTCTTTGGGGTCAAAGGGCTATTCTATTACAAAATCAGTTATGGACTCGGATATGAATAAGCCTGAGTTCTATGAGGTTCACTCATTGCCTCAGCCCTTCAAAGTGCACAGCTACCATACCTAATTGCTTTGATTGAAGCTTAAACAGGGCCAGTGCTATCAGAGTGCTTTACTTGAGGTCGAGCGGTTCCACTCCTCCCTCCCAGTCATAGTATGAACTGAACTCTTGGCTTTGTGATTGCTTGTGTCATAAGAAATAGAGCTTTTAGTTGGGCAATGAAAGTCGATTACCTATCCTATAATAGAAAGAAGGGTATCAATAATATAATCAAGGCTGGCAACAATTAATGTTGTTCACCATCCCCCGCAACATGTCCGATTGTGAGACAAAAATGGGGTTTAACAAATGGTGGGCCACAAAAGAACTCTCTTCTCTTGAGA